>SNQJ01S0026051.1:44768-62169 GCA_010110895.2 Picea sitchensis
TTTTATTATCTCTCATATATTCTCGGGTGGAAGGAAGGGGCAAGGATGGAGAGTTAAAATCTCTCTTGATATTGGAGGATTGTATCTTCCTCTTGGAGGTTTATCCCTCCCTTTACATTTGGAAGATGTAGCTACCTTTGGAAATCATTACTTCCCTTGAACAATAACTATTGATTATTTCTCATATATCGTGCATGGTGTATTATGGTGTATTGGTGTAACTCTTATACTATCGTTCATTGTTGATTGGATATAGTTGAATGGTTTAAGTATAAGTTGAAAAAGGTTTTAAATTGTACTTGATACTGATTCAACCCCCTCTTAGTATCAACAAAGGGAATACTCATATTTCCTTTACGACTTTCACTACATGGGGTGTTCTGCCTCCTAACCAACCGTCGTTGGTCCAGACCACTATGGTCTCTACTGCCTCTACCTTGGTTAATGGTCTGATTTCATGTATGGTGTTGATCACTAATTCGTTCACCCAATGTGTGACAGGCCCTTCGTTCTCATATGGGATGCCTGGCTTCGGTACGAGCATTGTCTTTTCCCACTCCACTCTATAGTCATTAGGTCTTGGGGAAAGGAGCTCCAATTATCCTCTGCAAGGATCAATGAGGGGCACTTCAGATCCCTATAATGATTTCCCTTATGGAGGGGTTCATATACCTCCTTTGTCCCCTTCTCTCATAAGTGCCCACCGACACTCCATCGGGTCGAACATAAACTATAGTTCGCTTGGAGCAAGTAGTCAAAGACTTCCTACTTATAGCATGTTGGTAGATTCGACAATGTTCTCTTTGTTCGGCGTGTTTGGTAACAACACTTTATCATCAACTGTTATCTTCGCTGAGGGCAACCTCGGTTATGGACAACAAAATCCCATACAAGGTACTATTCCTGCACTGGGGGAAAACTTAGGAGTTCCTTCCTCACAAGGACCTTGGAATCCATGGCAGGGATCATTTCCCTTGTTAGGGATGTCGACCGAGGGAAACCCCTTCCATAGCCAATGGAACCCTGGGTAAGGCTCAACACCTATGCCCATCCGATCAGCAGGGGGAAACCCTTCTCAAAATCCTTGGAACGCGACGCAAGCCTAGTTTTCTATGTCCTATTATGGGAGTCAGCCAATGACGTATCAATAAGCGTAGAATCTATACGCTGGTCACTACCATGGTTTTTACTAGAGCCCTAGCCAGCAACCTAACTTTTCCTGGCAACTTGGTGCCAGCCAAACTGTAGGCTCATTTTTCCTTGGTTATAACCAACAACCCAAATTACCATTTCTAGAAACTCTACACTTGCTATACTTGACAAGGTTATTAAATGACCCCATCTATCACGATTCACATTGGCCCCCTATGCCAACCAAGTTTCCTTCGGACATGCCAAAGTTAGAGGCCAAGCCTAATGAATATCCTGACAATCATGTGACTACCATCCATATTTGGTGCTCATCTAACTCATTGAGAGACGAATCTGTATAATTGCGCTTGTTTCAATGCACTCTCATTGGGAGTGCTGTGAAACAGTGAATTGAGATTGATCATTCGAGATAATATTACTTCGAAGAATTGGCTATGGCTTTCTTAAACCATTTTAAATTACATGTGAGATATGACGTCGACACTGAATTGCTGGCCAATTTTGAGTAGACAAAGGTGGACCATATCTCCGACCACATCTAAGAATGGAGATGTCGAAAGAGTTTGATAAAAGTACCAGTCCCACCTGCATTCTTGGTTGAGTGGTTAATTAAGTCTTTGGTACCTCAATTATCTAAAGACATTGCAACGTCAAGGGTCTTTTAAGAAGAAGAAGTGATAATGAGAGCTCAACAGCAAGAACTGATTTACTCTCAGTCTAATTTACTTTACGAAGTCTTTCCAGATGCACCTCGATCGATACTCGACAAGACCAAACAGAGGTCTAGACAACATGCCGATGGTATTGTTGGTTCAGTGCAAGCAAATTCCACTGATCAACTGTCAAATCAATTGCAGCAATTATTGATACATCATAAAATGACCAGCCAGACCACTTGTTCGATTGTTCCCCCTACCCAAACGTTGGATGTACATAGTGTGCAATCGACAAACCCAAAGGCCACCCGGAAGCCTAAAAAAAAGAAGAAACAACGAAATAAGGGTAAGGGGGATAAGAAACCTACCAATAATGCTGGCAAGTGAAACACTTAAAATAATAAGTCGAAGTATCCATGTAATATTTGCAAGGAAGACCATCTGACTCACCAGTGCCCTTGGCTTGTAGAGTCCCAGACGTTATTGGCATAGCATCCACCTGCCATGTTAATGAATCCATTTCCACATGGGAAAACTTTATCTCAAGCCTCTTCAAGTGCGAAAGGGGCCAGTCAGGGACCCCTTCCATCTTTGAGTAATCCTTCGTCCACAAATGTGTACATGATGAAAGCTAACTTTGACATAATGACTAGGACACTGGAGTACAAAATTCTAAACACCCTTGAGAAGGTTAAAGAATCCGAAAACCCATCTCTTCCTCTCCAAATTGAGAAGACATTGGGAGAAACAATGATACGCATCCCCAAATGTGCGTTCAAGAAATATTCTCACAACTCAAACGCAAGGGCCGCCCAAAACTACTCTGTGGTGGAGTATTTGTCACAAACCCCTTGTGCAATGTCAGCTTTGGAAGTCCTCCAGAGATGCCCTTCCTAGAGAAAGACTTTGTTAGCTACCTTAGGATCCACTAATATTTTTAATATGGGAATGATCATTCTTTATACGAGTGACTTAAAACATCATCTTCCTTACCACATAGTGTTTCAGATAGTAGTGGCTTACACCATGAAAAATTTTACTCGGAAATTTTTTTGCACGGTGGTCGATGAGGGCGCCTTGACATGTGTGATGTCTTTGGCATGTTGGAAGGACATTGGCCAACCCATGTTGTCTCCATCACCTACTCTTATTATCGCGTTTGATGGTCATTCATTCCGACCACATGGAATCATCCCCTCTTTCCCCGTGCAGTTTGGGGGTAAGACCATCTGCGTCGAGGTTGAAGTGGTCGATGTGTCTCTTGACTAAAATATCTTGTTAGGAAGGAGTTGGACCTATGTTATGCAAGTAGTGTTCATGACATTTTTTTAGGTCTTGTTGTTTCCACATGAGGGTCAGATTGTGTCCATTGATCAGTTGTCTTTCTCCCATCCTGACCCTTCATCGGGGGCATCCATGGTCCTGATGATTAATAACCCTTAGCCCAACATCGTTAACGTAGGGGTTCGTTTGTACCCACATTTGATGGGTACTTTTAATTATCCACCTCCGACCGGAAATGTCAATTACATATCAGAAATTCCTGACCCACCTAGGGTTGAAATTTTTCAAGTTTCATCATTTAGTACGACTTACTTTGATGACCCATGGAATCTTCCTTCCCCATCAACCATGATGGAAGGGATAGGGCACCATGGCATGGCCATGCCTTTTTCCATGACAGAAGTTGCATACTCTAGAGTCCAGGAAACTTTCGTCGACCCCGATATGACTCCCACACAGGATTTAGATCCAGTTCTCGGGCCTATTTGGGCTCAAAGTTCCCCCTCCGATACTGATTCTTTAGACTTATTATTTCCCTCTGATGAGGTGATTATCGAGGCAATGACTAGTCTAGACAGACCCTGGGATGATCTCCATCATAGATCTTATTTCCTCTCAGAGTTAAGAAGAATTGAAGCAGATGAATTCACTTTAACTATGACTGGAGATAGGTCTTGTCCTATCAATCCTTTGGCTATGCACGCAGTTTACGTTGAAGGAAATATGGCAACCATCGCCGAAATGATACCTATCGATATCTCCAGAACCCCTGGCATCGTGGAGAATGTCTTCATCAGAGCAGACTACTCCCTCGAGGAGATTCAAATATACATGGATTTATTGAAATAATTATGCGGCATGTTTGCCTGGTCTTATGAGGAAATGCCAGGCATAGATCCAAGAATTGTTGAACATGAGATTACAACACATCTTGATGCTAAGCTGGTTCGGCAAAAGATTCGTCCAGTCAATCCTAAGAAAGCAACCGCTATTAAGGTTGAAGTAGAGAAACTACTCAAAGTCGGTTTCATCTACCTCGTCCAATTGACTCAATGGGTGTCAAATCCTATTTCAGTCGACAAAAAAAGGGTACAATTCATGTATGTATGAACTTCCATGACTTGAACAAGGCCCATCCAAAGGATAATTTCCCCACACCATTTATTGACCAGATAGTCGATGAATGCACTGATTGTGAGGCCTTTTCTTTCATGGATGGTTTTTTGGGATATAATCAGACACAAATCAAACCCGAAGACCAACACAAAACTTCTTTCATCTTTCCATGGGGTACATTCGCTTATCGGAAGATGCCTTTTGGTCTAAAAAATTCTAGAGCTACTTTTTAGCAGGACATGTCTTTTTCTTTCCACGATCTCAAACACGTAGCTAAGGCTTATCTTGATGATTTAACATCATGATCTCGTAAGATATCTAATCATCCCACACACCTCCGACTTATCTTTGAGTGTTGTCACTACTACCGAATCTTCTTGAATCCAAACAAGTGAAGTTTCTGCATGACGTCTGGTCGTCTGCTAGGTTTCATAGTTTCAAAAATAGGGATCATGCTAAATCCTCTCAAGGTTGAGGTGATAGTTCAGCTGCCTCCCCCGTACACAATCCCTCAGCTTCATATTTTACATGGAAAATATATTTTTTTATGGCGTTTCATTGCAAACTATGCCAAGATCACAAAGGGATTCATGTGTTTACTAAAGAAGGATGTTGATCCAGGTGGATATTGGTGGCCACCCACCTTTTTCAACTAGCTCAAAATAGTTTTCTGAAATTTTAGCAATTTACTATTTTTAGTAGGTTTTAACTTCCGTGGCCATTTTGAGGTCCCAAACAAAGGATTTTTGAGATCAAGGTTATAATGATAGCTGAAGGAATTATTGAGCCCCCATAATGAATCTCCTCGATGATAACTTTCCAATGAGCTATCACACACCTAAAATGGAGATCGTATGCAAAAGTTACGACCTTGGGAAGTTGATGTACTCACTTACCCAAATGGGGCCCACATGAATTTGGGCGCTTCATCTTCTAGGGTTAGGGTTTTGGATGTATATGGTTTTTTCCATTCCTTCTTATTGTAAAAATTCCTTCAGAGCCTCATTTTTATCATCTTCTTGCGAATACGAGTAGCCATCACATCTCTTCTCAGAGATAAGATGCCACCATTCTAGCGAGTCTTTCACTCTGTATTTTTACAGTCTCTGTACATAATATAAATCATGTATTACTATATCTCTATGTTTATGGTTTCATCTTTGATATATTTATGTTATATTATTGAATATCTTCGGTAGCTCTATGCATTTCTTTATTATATCTCCGATCTCATTTCGTGCCAAAAATAATCCAGATTAGACGTTCCCTTTCATTGGGACAAGGCCACTCAACGCTCTTTCGACACGTTGAAACGCGCCCTCACATATTCCCCTCTACTTTGGCCACCCAATTATAGTAAAGACTTCATATTATACTTGGTCACTGTGGATTCGACCATTGGTATGGTCTTGGTTTAGGAAGATGATTTTCTCTGAGAATGCGTTATTTATTACCTAAGCTGAGGACTGGTTGGACCAGAACTCAATTACTGCCACGTCGAAAAACTTACGTTCGCAACATTTCATGTTGTCCAATGGTTCCGTCATTATATTTTGTTTCACATTACCACCATCATTTCAATTGTGAATCCATTTCAATATGTGTTGACACGACGTGTAATCGGCGGAAAGATCAGTAGATGGATAGTTATCCTCCAAGAATTTGAATTAGATTTTGTTTTGGCGAAATCCAAAAAGTCACTGGTCTTTACGGAACTCATCTCGAAACTTTTGGTCGAATCAGGTGATGTTATGCCCGAAGAGTCGCCTATTAAAGGAGACATGTTTTTGATCACGTATTTGAACCCCTGGTATGGAGATATACTAGTCTATCTCCAGACTTTGAAATGTCCCACCTCTTCTTCTCGTGATGAGCGTCGTCGTATATGCCATCAGGCCAAGAACTATCTCATACTCGAGGAAAATCTATATCGTTGAGGTGTAGATTGTATCCTTCATCAGTGCCTCACTCATGAAGAAGATGAAATTGTTCTTAACGATTTCCACACTAGAGCATGTGGTGGTCATTTGTCTGGGTTGGAAACAACCCAAAAGATTCTATGAGCTGGTTACGTTTGGCTGACATTAATCAAATATTGTGTTGAATCAGTCAAGAAGTGCCACCTGTGTTAGATCTTCTCTCAGAAGATGAGGGAACACCCTGCTCCCATGTTTCCCGTCATCACAGTTGGTCTTTTCACCAAGTGGGGGATTGATTACACTACATGCAACCCTCCTTTAGCAAGGCGACACCGTTATATCATCTTAGCAGTAGACTACTTCACAAAATGGGTCGAAGCTATGCCAATGTTCAAAGATGATGGAGAGACTGCAACTCTCTTTTTGTTCAACCAGATAATGGCAAGGTTCAACATCCCGAGAGATATTTTCACTAACCATGGCATTCATTTTCAGAAAAAAATCATGTCTGAGTTAACGTCAAATCTTGGGTTGAGGCAAGAGAATTCATCACCCTACTACCCACAAGCGAATGGTCAGGTGGAAGCTGTGAATAAATCTCTTAAGACTATTCTCCAGTGAACGATCAATTCAGACAAGTCAAATTGGCATTTGATGTTGTACTCAGAATTATGGGCCTACCGAACATTTGTTATGACTGCAACCGGTTTCTCACTTTTTCAACTCGTTTACAGATTGGAAGAAGTTTTTCCAATAGACTGCCAGATCTCATCTCTAAAGTTGGAAGTACAGTTACTTCCAGACACTTCACCACTTGAATAACGTTTATTATATATTGAGAAACTCAATGAGAAACGTCAAGATGCAACCTTGGATAACGAGGCTCACAAACAAAAAGTCAAGTGTCAATATGATCGGTCCATTCATCCTCGGATTTTTTCTGAAGGCGATGTTGTCCTAGTCTATGACCAAGATAAGGATTCCCTGGGGNCCGGTTTCTCACTTTTTCAACTCGTTTACAGATTGGAAGAAGTTTTTCCAATAGACTGCCAGATCTCATCTCTAAAGTTGGAAGTACAGTTACTTCCAGACACTTCACCACTTGAATAACGTTTATTATATATTGAGAAACTCGATGAGAAACGTCAAGATGCAACCTTGGATAACGAGGCTCACAAACAAAAAGTCAAGTGTCAATATGATCGGTCCATTCATCCTCGGATTTTTTCTGAAGGCGATGTTGTCCTAGTCTATGACCAAGATAAGGATTCCCTGGGGGAAGGCAAGTTCAAACCCATGTTTTTCGGTCCTTTCATCGTTAAGGAGGTTCTAAAGGAATTTTCTTATCATCTAGTGGACCTTGAGGGAAATGCTTTGGCAGAGCCTAGAAATGGGATTTACCTTAAGAAGTATTACTTATAGGTGGGTCACCTTGGGTGACTTCTTGTAACATATGCATAGTTCTTATACATTGTTCTTTTAGTTTTTGTATTTTGGTTTTATGGACGTGTCATTTTTTATGTCATATTTTTCACTATGGCAGATGTCAAGTGAATCATAGGTATTCATTGGGTTTGCAGACAACGCTAGACGACATACTTGGAGGCTTACTTCTGCAGCCTGTGTGATTTTCACACCTCAGGGCCAATTGCTATCTTCAGGAGGTATCTGTTTAGGTGATTCCACAAAAATGTTTCTGAATACAACATAATTCTAGAGTTGCTTCGTGACTCTTTGTCGCATGGTATCTCTCACATTTGAGTCTACATATATGCTCAGTTGGTTGTGTCCAATTTAAACAAGGTTTACCATGTTCACGATCTGACTCTATACAGATGATTCCTTAGGGTACATCTCTTAGAACGAAGCTTTGATTACATTACATATATCCATGTTCCTAGGAGATTGAATCAAAGCACAGATACTCTAGCTAATCATATATTAGATTGAAATTTTGCACACATGTAAGAAAAATCACACACACGCACACGTAAATACATTTGTAAAATAGATGTAATCCATAAGACGGAAAAAAATGTAAAATATCCATATATATATCGAAAATATCAGAAATAGGTCCATTAAGAGTCATGAGGTTTATGCCCTCAAAATATATACAAAAGGTGCCCTCGGCACATAAGTAGTCTAGCCTAGCTAAGGGCGGGGCCTGTTGGCCCTGCCGTAGTGAACAATGGTGTTTACAAAATACTGGAAGAGCTGGACCTAGGTCCATGGCACCCCAACTACATGAGGTTGTATCAATGGCGGCAGGTCTTCGATCTCTTCCATTAGGACTATGCGAGTGAGAGTGGTAAGGTTCTGCTCCACCCATCTCAAAACTCTATCAGCCTCTCTGGATGGAGGCCCCCCTACTGCTATTGGTCCTACCTTTGGTCGAGGACGCCACCTGGTCCTCACGAAATTGGCTGGACGCACTAGTCCCACATCTGCACATAATAGATACATACTTGTCAGATACTCTGGTACACACAAAAAAAATGATATATATAAAAAAAAAAATTAAATATCTTTGAAAAAAAAAGCATACCTAACTCTCCTCACTCTACTCCGAGAGGTATGGCCATGTCAGGTTCCTTGGAGAAGTTGATCCCGACATAGGGGTAGTCCTCCATCGTCGGAATCTGCTGAGACCACTAGTCAAAAAACTTGTCATTGAAGGCCTCAATGGTCTTCCCTCCCCCCTGTCATTGAAACAACACCACCCATCTGCATAATGCTGAGAGAGGGGCCATGTGCCCTCATACTGTCTCTTGAGGATTGAGACTAGGTACCCTCTCAAAGAATAAAGAGCACAAAACAGTCCCAAACTCGAAGTTCCTTTGTGCCCACACTCAACAATCTGTCAACTGTCTCTTCATGCATGTCAGCATGGTTGTGCTATAGTAAAAAAATTGTGCATTTAAGCACTAAAATGCACAATGCATGTCCGCCCAGGAAGCCTGATGCAAAGCTATGGATCCAATGATCCACCCAATGAGTAGAAAAATTGCTTTCAATAGTAGATTGTTGATCTTGTTTATAGTCACCTAAGAACCCACTTTGTCTATGCTCGCCTCGCAGTGTAGCCCGATAAACTCAGATATGTTATGAGGCCCCAGGGGAAAAGTATGAAGGTTGATTATTTTCCCTCTCCTTGAGAGGCCAGTCAGAAAATAGATTCCCTGAGTCGTCGAAGTCAACGACTGTCCCTTGAGCATGAATGCCTCTGCATCCGGGTGCCAGTAATCTACCAAGAAATTTAGCAGCCTGGGTTGTGCCCTCATGAACGGAAACTGGAAATTTTTTAGCAACCCACATTGTACTAAGACAATGATAACAACAATGTCTTCTAAGACCAAAAAATCAAAGTCCTCATGTTCCCTCTCTCTCCAATGAAGATACATCCTGTAAAAAGAAAATCATAAAGAGTTAACTCTTGCATTTTTAATTTTTTCACATGTTGGAGGGTATACGCGAGATGTAGTGGATATTGTCACGTATGCCCACATGTAGAGTTTCATATACATGTGTGCATACATGTGCTGTCCTAGGACAACCCGTGTACATGTAGGGCCGACCCTTTTAAAGTTCAACACCACCCCCAAAAAAACAAAAATAAATACAAAAAGGAGGAATGGAAATGCAGAAGGGGCTAATTTGTACTAACTTGGTCCAAGAAGAAGTTGGTTTCATCCACTGAAGCTCCCAGAATCGACTCTTTTGGAAAAGGGGTGTTTTTTTACTTTTGGTCAATTCTCAATTCGTACTAGTCATAATGAGCTTCCAAACTTCTATTTATAGACTTTTTTGGCCCGTTTTGTCATTTTTTCGAACCCTTTTGTTGATTTTTCTAACTTAAAAATCATTTAGTATGGTTCATGATTTTCTTATGGAATGTTATGATAAATGTTACTTTGGGCATTGGGATACTTTTTGGAGAGTTGGGTCATTTTAAAGGTATTTTGGTAAAAAGTCATTTTTTCAACTTTGCGCATGTAAGTTAGGTTTCCACCTCCACTTGTTGCACCTCGTTGTCTTTTTCACTTTTCCATAGGATCGATCCCACTGAATTGTAACATAGAACCCTCACTCTTTCTCTATAAGTGTCATAATTTAGTGGTAGATCCTACCTTCACATGGATGCCCTAGGTAGATCCTAGTTGCATTTTGGTGTCCATGCCATCACTAATGACTATAGGCTCGGGAGTCCTTATTAGTTTTCCCTGATTACGAGTTTGAGCCTCATTTTCATGATTCATTATCACTCTTGACCTCACCCTTGGGACTCCCAAAACACAACAGGTCTTCTTTTAAGCCCTTTTCAGACCCTCTAAACATGAAAAGATTGTCGAGTGATCTTGTTGACCTTCACGCTCGCTAAAATGAAATTTGAAGGTATGTCTATCCGGCGGTAGTTTACCCCTTTTTCGGTCCGGATGGTCAAAAGTATGAACAAAGGTATACTCTAGGAGCCTCAGTTCTGTAGAATATTATTCCCAGGTATATATTTAACCCTTTTTCAGGCCTGAAGGACTAAACTTATGAAAAAGGAACCCCCATGGAGTCCATTGTTAAGCTCTTTTCAGACTCCCTAAAATTGAAAAGATAGTCGAGTAATGTTGTTTCTTCACACTCATTAAATTGGTCCAGAACAACATCCCTTACGGAGTCCATAGTTAAGCTCTTTTCAGACTCCTTAAAAATGAAAACATTGTCAAGTGATATTGTCTTTGTCACACTCATTAAAATGATTTTGAATAGACGTATGTTCGGTGCTAGTTTACCCCTTTTTCGAATTGACTAGACTACCTTCGAAAAAGGTACCCCAGTGGAGTCTCCTTTTACGCTTTTTCAGAATCTCTAAAAATGAAAAATCGCCAAGCTTACCTTCTATGGGCTCATTAAATTCACATCGAAGGATGTTATCATTGTTTCTTATTAATCAAATTTTCATTCCTGCGTCTTTGGCCTAATGTTGGCTCCATGTTGCTCTCAACTGAACCATCTAAAGCATGCCTTATACGCAAGCCTTGTATCACTTTGCCTCTCCGTCTTGACACCTTGACCCATGGAGGATTTTTCTTGAGTGTCCTTTTCCTACATATGTCCCCTTTCTTTGAGTATCAATGTGTTCCTTGCGCTTGGAACTAGTATGTTTGTGACACTCGATGCTCCTCTGTAACGTAGAATTATTTATTCTTTTTCAAGCTTCCCAAAATTATTGAAAAAGACAAAAAAATCAAATATACCCCAAAAACAGGAAGGGAAAAGGTTTTTATTTTTGTTGACAACACAATGAGTCACCCTTGGACAAAGAACATCCTTCCATTTTTCCAAATGAAGTATAACTAAACTTGAGTCGACCCTTTTGCAGTTTGTCTCTTTTCCTCATGACCGACCATCCTGAAAAACCAATCAAGTCCTTGCTCAAAATCAATGAAGTTCTATGCCCGATCATCAAGATCCTTTTTTCTATTATCGACGAGCCATCGAATACCTCTGGGTAGTGAAGTCCATGTTATCGATGAGTCATTGAAGGCCCTTGTTGGTCCATCTTTCGCCTTAGTGGTGGTGGGGGTGGATCCAGTTTAACCGGCGGCAGGCATTAGGAAGTTTGTGTTCAGGCTACTCATTTGGAAGCAAGAGGAAGGAGCGACACTCACGAGGGTAACAAGAAGAATTTCAGCCATGGAGATAAAGGAAAGAATAAGTTCAAGGGCAATGGAAAAAAGAATGATGTTGTTAAGAAAGAGGGAGAAAAATTCACATGTAAACATTGTTCAAAAGATGGCCATGATGAAGACCATTGTTGGAAACTTCGTCCTGAAAGAAGACCCAAAAGGTTTGGCAACAACAACAAAGGGAAGTCAAAGACTGCTGAAACCGTTCAACATGATTTAGGTTCTGATTCAGTTAATGAAACGAATATCACAGCCATGGGTTATCAAGGTGTTAGCGATATTTTTTGTAAGGGGGTTATAATGCAAAAGAATGGGTTAAAACCCATTCTTGTCCTAAGTTTTGAATGTAAATATGCCCGTGGTAAACAATGAACGGATCTAGACGGCGCGCATCCACGCACCCAAATCAATGGCACATATGAAATTACGGACCCCCCCTACCTTTCTACCTTTAAGCGGAGGGGGGGGGGGTCCGGAATTGTGGGCACAACTCTCCAACGGTCCAGATCAGCGCGCCCGGATCAGCAGCGATGAAAGCAATTTCGGACCCCCCCTGCCTTTCTACCTTTAAGCGGAGGGGGGGGGTCCGGAATCGGGCGCGTATCTTTCCGACAGTTGAGATATTAGCGCCCGGATCAAAGGTGCTCGTGCAATCCAAATCATCCTCAGCGGCTCTATGTTTAGGCCTGCGTGGGCCCTTCTCCCGCCATATCACCTTCCAGAACCACCTCTCTCCAGCTGCCGTGTGTCATCCATCCACCTCCCCTCTGTGGTCTGCGTGGTCTTCCTTCCTTCTCATTATCCACACACCACCTACCCCGTGTCTCCTTCCCTCCACATCATCCTCCCACTAAAAGGTGTCCATCACATCTGCTCTCTAGACTCCTCCGCTTATCGTCTTTTTCCATGTGTCTCCCCTGTAACCCTTCTTACGCCTCACCACTTCTTTCGTGTCCTCACAGTTTCGGCCCCATCACGCCATTCCCGTACCCCCACCTCCCGTGCTAGCCTCCACGCATATCCTTTGAGCCAATCAGTTATTCCAGGTGGCAGTGTGTGAGGTCCTCCACGTCCCGAAGGTGCCGAGTTGGCCGGGCCATCCTCAATCCCGATGAAGTAGTTATTGAAGCAGTTGGTGGTGGTTAGATATCGCCTCCGCCATAATGGGAAATCACGACCATGAATTTAAGGCACGTCGATTCACTGTTGGAACTGTCAAAGAGTCAGATTGCGTCTAACATAAGTTGCACAATCTTTCAGAGGTTGACTGTCGGAAAGACATGCAGACGCAAATATTTCAATGCAGTGTCTTGATTTTTCCACTGTTGTTGTTCTGAGTATATGAAGGCGTTTTCGCCATTTTTGTATCTATCGATGGTAGAGCTGAGCTCCTGATTGTAATGTTTCAACAACCTTTCTAGTTTCCTGGTCATGTATCTGTGTTTGAGACTTCTTGGTTTATGACAAACAGTTCTCCTTTTTCATCTATGTTTCATCTCGTGTTAGAGAGCTCATAGTCGAAGGATTCGCGTGGGTTATTGCAATCTTGTTATAATAAAGGATTTGTTGTGACATTATTGTGTTCTCTGGTTTTCTATGTTTGATTGTAAGAGGATCTTGCATTCGAATACTTTCTTCTCTAGTCTGTGATGAACCTGATGTTTATAATAGACCTTCGCACTCTTCTCATGCAAGTCTTCCCCCTACTCACCCTTTATTGCAACTCATTGTTTGAAGTTTATCAAGACCTCACTCATCCATGCATGCCTGGTCTAGTTCCTGAGTTGAGATGATATTGTCCTGAGTTTTCCTCCATTTGATCACCTCTTTAAAACAAATCGTGACATTAAACTGATGGGTGTCAGGCTCTGCTCCTCCAAGCAATCCAAGAGTGACCTCTGATGCTAACATTTCTGGCGCCGTTGCTGGGGACGAAGTTGGATATTTTCCCCGAGATTGAACGACAAAGATCAACTGATTCTAAAGGTGCATCA
The DNA here is from genome assembly GCA_010110895.2 of Picea sitchensis. Taxonomy (NCBI): domain Eukaryota; kingdom Viridiplantae; phylum Streptophyta; class Pinopsida; order Pinales; family Pinaceae; genus Picea; species Picea sitchensis. The sequence continues at coordinate 58,571 of SNQJ01S0026051.1, forward strand.
GATATCAGAACTTGAAGATTTCTACTGTGCACCTGGCAACTCCATTGTGACGACTCCGCTGGGGAGAACCTGCTCTATCAACTGTGTCTTCAAGAGGTAGACACACGAGGTCTAATCCACACTTGCCTTTAGCTACACTAGAGGCTGACTCGGAAGTGGTGCGCAGAAAGGGAAAGAGATCTGTGAAAGGCGTTTTCGTCGTTGAAACAGGTAATACACCGTCCCCTTCTGTGAGAACTCCATTTTCTTATTCTCAGCTTCCTAGTCGTCCTTCCTCTGAGATTTCCCGTTTTCTGAATTTGAGGAGTGTTCCTGTTGAGTTTTCTCCTCCTGGTCTGGTACCAGAAAGAGAGATCCTTGTCACTCCCCCCTCCCTAGAGATCATGCCTCATCACAGACCTCAAGATTCTGAAGGTTTCACCACCCCTCCTTTTTTTTCTACTACTGCGCAGAGAGAAGCATCTACACACTCAGGTCCCTTGTCTCTCTCTCTATCTTCTCCGTTATCTCCTCCAAGAACCTCTTTTCCGACATCTCCCGTCCATACTCCTTCTCCTCCGAGTTATCCTCTACCTAATATTCCTATGGCTGGCGCTAATCCCCCTCTGAATAGAATGGACGCCATAGTTGCTGCTAGATATGCTCCTTTAATCCTACCACATCCTATGAATCCTCTCCCTGCTGGAGACTACTTGAAGTACATGCTCAAGTTCAGTGGGGAGGGAGACATAACTGCTAAGGAGAACTTGGATACTTTTTACAGTTATGCAGACAACCTAAACATTGAAAATGAAGATGTCTGGATGAGAGTTTTTGTACAGAGCCTGGACGGTGAGGTCAGGAAATGGTTTAGAGGACTGACCCCAGGATCTATTGCTGGAATTGAGGCTCTGGATAATGTTTTCCTGAGATAGTGGGGAGACAGGAAGGATTATATGTATTACATGACAGAGTTTGGGGCTCTGAAGAAAATATATGGAGAGTCTGTCTCTGACTTCTCCAAAATATTCAATAAAATGTATAATAAGATTCCCGCAGAGATTAAACCCTCATAGGCCTCTGCTCAAATTTCCTATGCTGGCACATTTGAACCTGATTTCTGTCTCTTATTAAGAGAAAGAAGAGACACCTCTTTAGCTCGGATGCAAGATGTAGCCATAGAAGTGGAATCCAACATATTGGCAGCTGATAGGCTGAGAAACCAGGCCAACACAGACAGAAGAAAGGAAAAGTCGGAAGCCTCAACTTCTGGCCCATCACTGCCCCACCCTCAAGTAAATGAGTTGACCCAAGTGATGAACTTCCTTAAAGAAGAGGTGGAGAGATTGAAGGTGGAAAGGAAGAAAATGTATAAGGGCCCTCAGAACACCGAAAATAAAGGAGGTTTCAGAAGGCCAAATAATATTGCTCCCCCGACTATGCACAGAGGAAGAGACAGAGAAGACCAAAAAATCCAGGCTCCTTTTCAGAACAATTTTGTGGCTGATGAAGAAGATAGGGAAACAGACGAGCCCGAGCATAAAATCCACTGCTTAGAAGACACTCCTCCTTTTCCTCACCTCACTCAAACTGCTTATGAAGAATCCCTCATGGATGGTCAGCAAAATTAACTGAGCAAGGAAGATAAAGCTAGTGGCGGTCGAGGCAGGTACAACCTAAGATCCGACAAGAGGATAGCAGCACCTGATGTTCCTAAGAAATCCACTAGAATAGAGAAACCTGATAATGAAGTAGAAGACGCCCATAGAGGTAAGAAGGCTCAACCCCTCTCTCCCATTTTCCATAATCATGTTCCTGAAATTAGAGAAATCCCAAAGCCTATGTCTTCTTTCAATTTTGAACATGAGATTCAAAAGATCAGAATTCCTGTGCCACTCACTGAGTTAATTAAACATGGGGAATTCAAAAAATGCTTCTCCGAGCTGTTGAAGTTCGAAGCCTTGTACCCTCTCACAGACTCCATAAACCTCAAATATGAAAGGCCTACAGTTGTCCTAGGTCCTATGGTAGAAGACAGAGATGATTCATCATCTCCCTTCTACACTACCTTGAACATACATGACAAAGTGTTGCATAATTACCTTATGGATTCAGGGGCCTCTAACAACCTCATGCCCAAAACTGTCATGGAGGAATTAGGACTGGAAGTCACCCGAGCCTATCATGAACTCTATTCTTTCGACTCCAGGAGGGTTTAGTGTTTGGGAGTCATCAAGGACCTGGTGGTTTCGTTGTTTCAACTTCCCATGAAGAGTATGGTCATGGATATTGTGGTAGTTGATGTTCCCCCCAAGTTCGGCATGTTGTTGTCAAGATCATGGATAAAAAGGCTGGGGGGAACCCTGCAGATGGATCTCACATATGCCACCATTCCAGTCTTTGGAGGGGAACATAGGAGACTGTGCAGAGAAGCCCAACTGGCCTACATAATCAGTGATGAAGCCAACCCTACCAATCATCCCATCTATGCTTTGGACACTGATTTAGGCTCTAGTTTACTACAACTTACCCACACCCCTGAGGCTCCTTTACATATCAAAAAGCATCCCATTCTTAATCAAGAGACACCCCCTCCAACCACCTCTGTTTGGAAGATGTTCTTTGATGGAGCTTCCTCCAGTATGGGTGCAGGTGTCGAGGTGGTATTCATATCCCCTTCTCGAGAGACCATATCTCTATCATACAAGTTGGAATTTGAAGTCACCAACAATGTGGCAGAGTATGAGGCTCTGGTTCTAGGGTTAAGGGCTGCACAACAGATGGAAATAAGGGAGATAGTTGTGTTTGGGACGCAGAATTGATTGTCTAGTAGGCCAAAAACGTTTATCAGGCTAAGAATCCTCGGCTCAGGAATTACAGGAACAAGACATGGGACCTGGTTGATAATTTCTTCCTGGCTTTTAACATTTCCTACATTCCGAGGGAGGAAAATGCTTCAACCGACTTCTTAGCTTTCACAGCTAGTGTGCTCGAAGTTCCCACGCTACCCATTGTCGGGTCTGATGTTGAAATAATGTATAGACCTTCTATACCCGACAATATCAAACACTAGAAGGTGTTTGAAGATGATCAGGAGATCGAGAGGTTTCTCCAGTCCATTGGTGACTTTTCCACAATGCACATAGACGAGAATCCTGATGAGGAAGATGACCGTCACCCTGGGGAATTTGTGAATAAAATTTTTGATCACCAAATCATTCAGCTACCGAGCAATCACATTCCGAAAGGACTAATCCCATTAGAAAGATTTTTCAATGGGAATGATGTGGCAGTGAAGGGTAAGGTTTTAGGTGATAATGATGACACAGCTGAATGCAACATAGGCACACCTGAGGAGCCTAAATTGGTCAAGTTGTCAAGGAGTTTGACTGAGGAGCAGAGAGCCGGATATACTAAGCTGTTGAGGGAGTTTGCTGATGTGTTTGCATGGACCTACGAAGACCTCAAAACGTATGACACATCAGTCATTGAGCACAAGATCCCACTAAAAGAGGAGGCTAAGCCATTCAAGCAGAAGTTGAGACAGATAAATCCCATGCTGCTACCTGTCATGGAGAAGGAAGTGAAGAAGCTGCTGGATGCCCAGATCATTGTCCCCT
>SNQJ01S0026052.1:10277-25404 GCA_010110895.2 Picea sitchensis
AATGAGTTGACACACAACCAAAGCTTTTGATTTAAAAACTATTTCACTACACATTTGATATTTAAATTCATAAGATGGAATGATATACAGGTTAAGGAACCGGAGCGATTTGGCTTTTCGCTTTTTGATGATGTAATGTTCCAAACCCAAATCAAATGTATTTGGAATGGTTGGAATCATCTCAAACCCTCGTAACATTTAGATTTTTCAACTTAGTTTGGTTCGATGTTTTATGAAATATACTTTGATTTGAGTGGCGAGCCAAAGGAGTTGAAAATGATGGTCTTGAAAAGATGGAGATAAGGATTTGATAGAAAGCAGCCGCTTAGATCTGAAGGATTAGCTCAAATCACTATTTTTTGTTGCTCAAAATCTATTTCTGAATGCAGAAATGGATGTTGAAAAACTCCTAGAGCATTAAGATTCTAAAGAAATAATCACTTAAATCTACAAGTCCAACAATTTCTGGCGGGATTTCCGGCAAATATCCCAAGAAAAAATATCCATTTCTTAGAATCTTTAGCAGGGGTTAGGAGTTATATAGTATTTTACACATTTTATATTTTTACATTTTACAAATATATTACAAACTACATAAAAATATTCATTTTAATATTAACAACTAATAAAAAATCACAAAATACAATAAATATTTCATTTTTAAAAATTGAAAAACAAAATTTTGATTTTTCAAAAAATTGATTTTTCAAAAATTTGATTTTTCAAAAATTTGATTTAATAAAAATATATAGAAAACACTACAAAAACTTTATGAAATTTTTTGTTTTAATAAAAATCAAGCTAAATTGACTTCGAACCAATTACAATATATATAATATAACAAGTATTGCATGGTAGCCTAGTCCTTGTCGGTTTGAATTGGGGATAAATGCAGAGAGATGGGGAAAAAGTAGTGGGGGCAAGCAACATGAAGCACTGGTGGTATCCATGCAAGAAATGACATGTGGCATCTAGAGTAATCCATCTTGCTATGTTGTGTGAGTTGCTATGCTTGAGATTTTGGTTCCTACTTTGCATGTTTTATCTCTTCAATGTTTTATCTATTCAATGTATATTTTGAACTGGTTAGAGTTAAGTACAATTTCCACAGACCTGTGTGTATATGTTCTAGGACAAAAAAAGTTATATGCATAGCAGGAGAAAACGATATGCATGAGAAAAAGATAATGCAAATTAAATAAACACAATTTCTTGACATTCAACATAGTTGAAGATAAAAATTTAGGAGCACATAAATATAAAAGGAGATACAAAATAGTTATATTTGGAATATATCAAAAAATAATAGTTTGTTACATATTTCTGGAAATTTAAATGTGTTTGTCATATACACTGGGATTGGGGCTTCGGAAGACCATAAGAGAAATATGTACAAGAAATAGGACCGTGGAAAAAAGAAGTGGGCGATGGTAGAGTGTATTACCCGAAAAGAAGAAATTGAAAGGTATCAGTCTTTGGCTACATATTTCTATTCAGAAAAGGTGGAATAATTGGATTGATAAACAAAGCATGATGTGATCAATATAGACTTAAAACGATGGTACATATTAGCCTTTTTGCTATTTGTTTGCTGATGCCTTTTCCTGTTTCCTTTCGTCAGCGACCCACTTCAACTCCGTTTCGACGAATTCTTCAATGTAGCTTCTCAAGGGGACGACGTTGATCTTACTCCGGATTTTTATGTTGAAAATTTCATTTTCTAATTCCCTTAGATCAATAGAAAGATTACGCAGATCATGATCAATGTCTTCATTTTGTACCGAATAGTCGACTAGCTAGTTGTTCACGTCATCCTCACCATATTCAAGGATGCTGTAATTTTTTTCTAAAGACAACGCCTTAAAAATATCAACTTGTTTATCGAAGACTTGCTTAATTAAGGTCAACGTGTTGACGATTAACTTGGGGTCTTGGAGCTCGTTGATCCTTCCGTCTAATTCATTTTGGTCAGCTTTGTGAATAATGTTTCTTACAGAAACAGATTGTATATTCCATACTATGACAGCTTGAAGACGTTCATAATGGATGAACTACATAAAATACCATATGCTAGTCACCCATGATACCAGAAGATGATCAGGGCCACCAGGAAACAATTCTATTGGCCTGGACTAAACAAAAACATAGTTGAGTACTTAGCTAAATGTTTAGAATGACAGCAGGTTAAAGCAGAACACAGACACCCAGGAGGGTTATTATAACCTCTATCAATCCTGGAATGGAAATGGGAAACCATCTCCATGGATTTCATCACCGGATTACCATCATCGGCCAGACAAAATGACACTATCATGGTAGTGGTGGGAAAATTAAGAAATTCCGCTCACTTTATTTCCGTGAAATCGACTTGCAAGACAATAGATATTTCCAACATATTCATGAAGGAGCTATTCAGACTACATGACATGCCTAAGGAAATCATGTCTGACAAGGACACAAAATTTACATCAAACTTTTGGAAATCCTTGATGACTGGTCTGGAGACCAAATTATTATTTAACACAACATATCATCCGCAAAATGATGGATAGATAGAAAGAGTGAACCAAATATTAGAGGACCTACTAAGGATTCATGTAATGCATCAACCTAAAAAGTGGGAAGATTACCTGCCACTGGTGGAATTCGCCTACAACAACGACTACCAAGAATCACTAAAGATGAGCCCTTTCGAAGTCCTCTATGGTAGACTGTGCAACACTCCAATCAGTTGGAGTAATCACATGAACATAATTACAATTGGACCCGACATGTTGAAATAAATGGAGAAACAAATGATTCAGATAAAGAAGAATATAAAAATAGCTCAAAATATACAAAAAAGTTATGTCGACAGAAAGAGAACCCCCAGAGAATTCAAGATGGAAGATCACGTCTATCTCAGAGTTAGGCCCAGAAAGAGTTCCGTGAGGATGGGAGCTTGTGCCAATTTGGAAACTCGGTATTGTGGACCCTTTGAAGTTCTAAATAGAGTGGGACCTGTAGCCTATAGGCTAGCACTCCCTCCCACAGTAAAAACACATAATGTTTTCCCTATTTCATTTTTGAAGAAATATGTACATGATTTTAATCATATAATTGATTGGTCTGTGATCCAGATGGAATCGGAGGGATAATTCCTGCCAGAACCTCAATGCATACTAGACAGGAAGGAAACCCCACTTAGGAATCGAACCATTGCACAGGTCAAGGTGCAATGGAAACACTTTGGCCCAGATGAGGCTACGTGGGAAATGGAAGATGCCATGAAACAAGCATATCCGATTTTGTTTACTTCTGTACATACACGTCATGTTGATGTTAGGCACTTTAATTGTCTAAATGAATAGAAAATTAAGGTGTTCAATATAAATTGTCAACCTAGGAAAGTCTGTTATTTCAAGATAATTGTGCACAGTCTATGCTAGATTATGGAAGCAACACTAATCTAATTGTAGTAGGGAAAAAGAAACAAAAATTATCATTAACACAATTATGTTGATACAACTGGTGTTCTACAGAATTGAAATCATAGTTGAAATCTAAACTGATGAGTGTATAAAAATCTTAGATTACCTACTCTAATCTAACTTTATATTTTACTTTTGCAGGAAGAAGTTCTCTACTAATTCCAAAAAGAAATCTACTTCTTGCAAGAAAGTAATTCACACTTTTATTTTCTTTTACTTGAAAATACGATTTTAATCTAATGCAGAAAAAGGGAAGGAAGTTCTCCAGTAGTGTTCAACAATCGAATTTAAATTCTCATGAGACAAATTTATGCGCATCTAAGAGGAAGGAGCTAGACTGTAACAACAAATGTATTCTAGAATTGTTTAACAGATAAATCATTTACATTAAAACAACTATTCTGCAATTCAAAACAAAGGGGAATCTGTGAGGAAGGTGGGCCCTTTCCTTCTCACTGAATCCTCTCAAAGAAATACGCTACAGTCTACTAAAGAAATTCAATCCACTCTTCTATTGATTTACCAAAATATTTGTCTACAATAAGCTTTACTTCACTTCACTTTCTCACAGTAAAAATCCGTCCCTCTGATTACAAAAGCTCTGCTATTTAAAGTCAGAGTCATTCAGTTAAAAAAAATCAGAAGAGCCTTGAGAATCCCCGATTCTCAAGATCTTCGTATGATATCATTAATACAATATCTAGAACTAATCTTGTAAGTTAAAACATGTAATAGTAGGTGTTACAGCTTTCAGGATCGGTGGCATTTGTTGCATCAGTCGTATAACAAAAGAATCCGTGCCATTTGTTGCAGTAGTCGTGTAACCGTAGAATCGGTGGCACCTGTTGCAGCAGTCATGTAACAGCTTCCAGGATTGGCACATAGCTATAACAACTTCCAAGATTGGTACATAGCTATAACAACTTCCAAGATTGGCGGATAGCTGTAACAACTGGTGTAACAACATCGACCATTCTTTAAGACTTGGTTGTTCTATACATTTCGATCATTAGTCGAATCATTTTATGGGTAAAACATGTGAACGTTACTAATCAAACGTGATAAGTAAATGAAAATATAAAAGAAAGATAAATGATTCATACCTTGGGGAAAAAAAGTCTTAGCACGCATTATATTAAGCATTAGCTTAGAGATGATAAGGTTGAATAGGCAAAAGATGTGATGAAAAGGGGACATTTCTGGGTCCTAACAGTTGATAGATAGAACATTGAGGATGATGTTCCTTTAAGTGGGAGGGAAATGTAACACCCTATTTCCCCCAGTCTGTAAATATAACAATATTGGCTAGGAACTATGGGAAACTCAAAGGTGTGAATGTTGGATTTGATGGACCTTTGTATAAAAGGTTGATGAATGTAAATTATGTTATGAATATGTGTTGCATGACTGCTGGGGAGGGGATGTGCTAAAAGAGACCATGATGGCTAATGAAAAGGTGGTGGAAGGGACCCAGAACGATTGTGTTAACTTCCACCGAACCAATACATGCTGGTTTTTACTTGCTCAAAACCAAAACAACTCTCTGATCCAGGAATGAATTTTTGTCAGGATGGTAGGTGGGGAGGCTCCTCAATAGTTAATGAGGGGTTGGGGTGGACCACCCATTCGTAAAGCTCTCAGACCTGACCACAGACGGGAAATTCGTGCCACACGCAATCTTGCAGGGGGATGCAAGAAATAAAGCGTGGGTGTGGGAATAAGGGAGAGAGAGGGGATTGCAGAGGAGAACCTCAACTCCCGGATCAAGATAGGAGAAGGAGAGTAACCTTCGTCCTCGTTTATTTTCTGTATTGGGAGAAGGAGAGTAACCTTCGTCCCTAACTTCCATTGAGCTGGAAGTAAGATATTGAATCTCAAGGCATCGTGGTCTAATCTCGGGGGTGGCCAATGATAAATCCACTAGGAGTGACTGAGCCTATGGTTGGATCCAAATGAGCACCCTTCTCAATAGTCGCATCACACCTTGCGATTCTGATTAGTGTTTTATGCCTTGTATTTTTAATTGAACATCATGGATACATGCTCATATTTATACACCCATAATTTTTTTCTATATGGAATGATTGCCTTATGTTTTAGATTTGAAATAATGGATTTATGTGTGTACTTATATGCCATAGTTGGTTTCTGTATAAAATGAGTAAATTAGGAGTATGATTATGTTCCACTGAGAATCGTTTCATCTTCTTGACTCTCATGATGTCCTGGTTTAATTCCTCGAAAGAACCCTCCCTAGGGGATTGCATCATGTCTCAAAATCAGAGTAAGCTCCTTGGTATGGATACTGCTATGGTAAACCCATGAGGTTACCCTGCCCCAGTGTCATAGCTCCTAACTCGGTGAGTTAGGAAGGAACTTCATTCAGGTTAGTAGCCTAGGGACTTTGAAAAGTACCTAAGCCCTTATCCAAAAACTTGATCAAGATTAGGAATAATTTCTCAAGAACCATCTAAAGGTTCATGTGACCTGGGTCTGGAAACCCTGTGCAAGAAGGAGTTAAATCTCGAAGGTTTCAGAGTCATGGGAGTTTGAAGCTCTGAGAGATTGAATTTCGTTACCCAATATTTGAAAGGATAGTGAGTCCAATTATCGAAAGGGAATATCCTTTAGTTTGGTAGACGAATGGACGATATCCTTTCGGAAGTATCCCAGTTTTGTCAGGACCAATGGATCTATAAGAGAAGCGTAGACGTTAACACCTCGACCCCTTTCAGTATTCACAAGTAGCGATGGAATCGGGACCGTAGATTCCAGGATCCATGGGGAGCTACCTTGAACATCGATCTTAACCCTTGTATAGGTGGGAGAGTGGACTTGTCAAAGTCCTGAAATTGCCCAAGTGATCAGAACCGTCCACCGACAGAGGACACATGGCAAAGGATCAACATTTCGTTGAATCGTTGCTGAAGGAAGTCAAAGGGTAGAGCTCCGTGAACTTGCGAGTCTCGAACTCACAATTCGATCTGAACCGTCGGATCACAAGAGGGCCATGACCGTTGATCTGGGCACGGGGATATCGGGAGTTCGGGGTTTAGGATTTAGAGATATATGTGTCGGTTGTGTTCCAACTACGCGAAACACGAAGTCCCTACGAGTTCGTAAGATTAAGCCTTCGGTCATGATGAATGGTCATATGGATGAAAGATTAAGGGAGGAGCTACTGAAGACCGGTATTTCGAGGAACAGAGAGTCATAGTTGGCTCAAATTTTCTATCCCGATACACGAAATCGTGACACGATCACAACCTTCAATCGAGGGGATAGAACATAATCATAGATTTGGCCTTGGATAGAAACTGAAGGTCGGGAATTTGGGGAGACAGGAGTTAGGATCGACTCCCTTGTAGAAGTCCCGAATGAAAAGCACCTTCTTATAGGCGTGCGGTCACATAGGTGAATCTCGTGCCTTGCGCAAGTTCACTTTATGGGGTTTCAATAGGGCCTGTGGATCATATATCAGGATTTCAGTAGGAAATCAAAGAGTTAATCCAGCTCTTTGAACGAGAAATATTATTTAGTTTCCCGTACAAAGCATGGGGGTGTTACACAAAGTGAGGCTTGTGAGTTCGAGGAGTCCGGGGTCGAATTGTAGATAACCGGAGTTTTGGGTGCAAGATGTATATCCGAACACGGGGCATGGGAGTTTGATAATGGCTTCAGAGGAACCCACGATCATAAAATTGGCTAAGTGTGGAAATGAACCGCGGTCAGTCGGATGCATCATGTGAATATATAGATGGATGTATAATTTCTCACTCTTCCACCCCGAGAACCCGCAAGCATAAATATGCAACTAAGCCTAGAACTAGAAACGAATAATTTAGGGAAAGAACGAGTAAGTATAGAATAGGAAAAATAAAGGAAGCAAAGAACTGTATTCATCACATAAGAACACTTGTTCTGATAATTATCAATCTATAGAAACACATCAACTATGGGAAAAATATTTTTAGCCATGGAATATAGCTGGAGCTCAACAGCCCCTGGTTCAAGATAAAAGATATGGTGTTTATATCTATCTCAACAAGTAATAGAAAAAACATATGACTTGGCACATTTATATGCAAGCATTCAGACAGAGTCATCGTAGGTAGACTGAGGCCTAGGGGTTCGAGCCCGGGGTTGAATTGTAGATAACAGAAGTTTCGAGTGCAAGATGTATACCGCGAACACGGGGAATGAGAGTTTGATGGAACTTACGAAGGAACCTATGGCCATAAATTTGCCAAGTATGAAAACGAACAACGGTCGGTCGGACTCGTGATGTAAAGATATAGATGGAAATGGAATTTGTCACTCCGTCCTCCTGGGAACCCGCGAGCATAGACACGGGACTAAGTATAGAACCAGAAACAGATAATAGAAGGGAAGAAGAAAAGGGAGAATGGATAAGTATAGAAGAGGAAAAATAAAGGGATAAAAGAATTGTATGGCTCACAGAGAAACACTTAGTGTGATAACTATCAAGTGATAGAAACACATCAACTGTGGGAAAAACATATAACTGGACAAACTGGATAATGTATGCAAATCAAAGTTTTTTTGTAACCATGGTCCATACCTCTTAGTCTCAGGTATACACATTTTATTTTATGCGGCACATTGCACTCCATACTTGTGCCCAATTATTGTGTTCTTGTTTCAATGTAGCAATACAGAGAATACAATGGGCATGAAAGCAAGTTGGTATGTCAGAACACATGAAAAAAAAGATGGAGTACAAATTTACTTATTTTAATACAACAACACATAAAATAGAATTGACATAAAGACAAGTCAATATACATGAAGATATGGAGTATCCAAGGAAAAAAAAAACAGAGCTGTAAATTAGTGTAACAAATATAGACAGAGTAAATAAAAAACAATTGGATATGGAACACGGGTAGAAATATGCACCTTTTCATGGATTCTTCTACACTTCTGGTTAAGAGTTATTTTCCATGTCGAGTTTTCCACTTTGTTTCTATGAAAAAAAGCACAAAACAAAATGGACATGAACATAAGTTAACATGTAAAGAAAAAAGCAAGGAATATGTACATAGAGAAAATAAAATAGAATAGAAGGAATAGAGTAACAAATAGTGGTAGAAGAATGTACTGTTTTTGTTTTTTGTTTTTTTTTGTTCATCCTATTTGTGTATATATAAAAAATTGTGTAAAACAATTTTTGTGCCCAAAATCAATTACAAAGAAGGGAATACTAAGAGGTTGGATAGCTAGGTTTTCTGCAACAAGATAGACATATATGCTTTGAAACATAGAAATATTATTTTGCAATATGTTTGATGTATATTTCATAATTCAAGTGCAACACCAATTGTATTGTGATAAGATCAATATGTGTACAAACCAGGGAAAAATAAGAAGTTGGATAACTTGGTTTTCTGCAACAAGCTAAACATATATGCTTTGAAACATAGAAATATGATTTTGCAATATGTTTGATGTATCTCTCATCATTCAAGTGCAATACTAGTTGTATCATGATCAAACCAATATATGTCTAAGATAAAGACATTGTATTGAGAAATGGGCACATTCGACCATACACCTGACCTCATTGTTGTGTGGGTGCAACTGACCTGACACCTCCCGATGTCCATTCTGCAGTTGTTGCTCCTTCATCTAGCGTTATGGAGCCCAGGTGAAAATCAACCAATGCTCCCGGGGTTTCTTAACTCCGTATATTATTGGCCAGCATTATCTTTTCCATCTATTACACTAAATACTTTGGAACAATCTTGACTGAGGAAACTGGGGATTATGGATGTCAAGGATTAAATTTGAGCAACTTCACTGATCCTCGATTTCAAATCGGACGGAAAACAACAGATTATCCATCAAATCAATCCGGAGCTAAGTAGTCGAGCATGAATGACCATTCTTTTATAGGGTTGGAGTTTATTCAAGGTGTAGGGTAGATAGACTCCGCGAAGGTTTTTCATACAACATGTAACTAGGAGATTTAAATATGTACTATTCAGCATGTGAATTAGAAATTTGTCACAATTGGGTCTGGTGTGGTGAGGTGTTTAAGAGCACACATTTTGTCAAATAAGGTTGTGTACTATGAATAATTTAATTTATAAACAAAATATATGATATCACTAAGCAATTCAAAACACTTAGAAAGCATGGTAGAGCAAAGTCGAACAAAATGCAAAGTAATTATATTGGAAAATTTTGTATTTTTTTTTAATTATAGTTGGTTGTATTGTTATCTTAACTCAACTGATATATATTAAAAGAGTTGTGTCAAATCAACATCATAAAGTTTTTACATAAGAGGGCATTTAGCTTTTATTGATTTATGAAAATAAGAGGGCATTTAGCTTTTATTGATTTCTGAAAGTATAACTAGAATACTAATTACATAGCTTGACATTTTTATTAGGATATTTTTGAAAGTTTCAAAACTAAAAATGTACAAAACTATGTAAGGCACCGCTAGATTTTAAAAAACATTCAAGATAGGTTTTTTTATTTAAGAGGTCTTAAAAAAATATTCAAGATAGGTTTTTGTATTTAAGAGTCTCTCAACACTGAAAGGTTGAGAGGCTCTTCTTCAATGTCCATTGGCAGCATTTCTATGTAGAAGTTCCCAATATTATTTTCAAGAACATCCTCATTTGGGATGGGTCTTCTAAGATTTACATAATCAGAAGTTGAGAGTTGAGCAGGTCCGAGGTCTCCTCGTCTGGGGTCTCATAAATGGAGGAAGGCAATTTCCATTTTGTCCATTCTTCATGCTAAAGTAGAGAGACCAAGGTTGAAAACCCTGAACCTTTCTTCCATTTGGTTGGAAAGCCCAACCATTGTTCCTTCCAGCTCTCAAATCTTTGCTTTTAGTTGTTAGAGGTCAACATTGCTTGGTTGACCAGCTTCTTCCTGGATCCTACGAATTTTCCAGTGGTCACTAGCAGAAGGTTCCATAGGGATTTCCTAAGGGTTAACCCTGAAACTACTCCATTGATTGTCAAAACTGAATAGGAAGAGCATGATTTGTAGAGAAATATAAGTGATTAGACATTAATAGGAAAGCAAATAACAGATCTGATATATTCTGCTGAATGAGCCAAAGAGATGCGTCTATTATGATATTATGATATTTCCACATAGAGACCTAATATTCTGATATTGCCACATCTCATTTGGATGGAGAAATCACAACTCATCCTACATAGAGGGTCTCATTTGGTTGGAGCAATCACAACTCATCCTACATGGAGGGACATAAACGCAATTTAGTCTGGGAGGGACATGGTTGGCCTATTACAGGAGAGACAGATGAATTTGTTGTCTTACCATATCAAAGCAGAATAAGATAAAGGGCATGGATGAGAGAGGTCAGGAGCTGACATGGAATTTGACTTTTTGACAAGTTTTAATTTTGTTAAAAGTTTTATTATCAACACTTAATTTTCTAATTTTCTAACTTTAAATTAATTCTTGAAAAGTATAGTGAGACTGTCTTTGTGCAATGAATGTGAATGACTTGTTTATTAGTCCCTATCATAGGCATAGAGGGATTCTAGCAATCGATAAATCGTTGACCTGGCATTAGCTTGTGCGTTGACCAAAAATATTTCGCCATTGTCTATTTTTGGAACAAGGGAAGTGAAAATATCAATTTTTATATAATAAAAAGTATCATGTTTGTCAAGATCGGATTGGACAATGGATTGAAGATCTTATTTCTACCTTCTCTATTCCCAATGTAAAATATGTTTGCATTTCCAAAGTATTTGGTAGTATATGGTCTTTTTGAATCATAAATTTTGTTATGCATTTGTGGAATGTGGATTAATGCTAGCATTAGTTTGAATGTTTCCCCTTAGCATTTTCTGCTGGGTTGAATACATTCTCCATGATATTGCTATGTCTGATTTATGCTTTATTGTTGTGTGCTTCGAGAGAACAATCCTGCTACATTGCATCTTTTCTTAAATGCTTGCACAGGCTTACGCCCTTCGATGGTCCTTACCGTCTTAACTGTTTACCTAAGAGCTCTGCTAGTCTTAAATTTTTATTGTAAATATGCCTTGCAATACAGTTTTTCTCATGGCCAACATCCCTGCTCTTGTGCTCCATCCTTGTTCGTTGTTTTGTTCCATGATTCTAGTTCTTGTTTGATTCAACTTTGCAAAGTTGAGGTCCTACACTTGCAGTTCGAGCTCTTTGTGGTTGTTCACTGGTTTGTTGTTCTTCAACTTTGCAAGTTGTTGGACCTATTGTTGCGGTTTGCATTTTTTGAGGCTCTGAGGTCTTCTCATCCTTTGTTTATGGGTAAGTTTCCTTGTTCTTGGTGATTTTCAATATTCCGTTCCAGACCATTTTTGTATGTGCTCTTAGTTTATGTTCCTGGAAACAATGCATCTTCATATGGCGGATGTCGCGTCCATAGTTTTTCCAAAAATGGCAATGCAGAGGGATTTACGAAAAGTAGTTGGGATCTATCAGAAGATGGAACCATCAGGTGGGGTGTAGACGCAGTGTATGCTTCTACTCTGTGGGCCAAAAAACTGCGTCTGCATGTTTTCTTTCTGCTGAGTTAAGTTATGGTTTTATTTTTTTGTTGTCTTTCTTCTGTTTGGTTCAGTTTCCAGTGTTGGTCTATTTTCTTCTCATCTACTATGTGAACTAGGGGAATTCAAGTTGAGAAGAAGAAGGTTTAAATATACATACGGGGATTAGTGCGCTATTTTTCTTTTCTTTTTTATTTTGCTAGTTTTTTTTTTTTGCCTGTGCTTTTCTCCATTTTGATAGAAACTGAAAGTATCTAGCAAACAACTTCAAAATGACAGTTGAAAAGATGAAAGAGGTAATATATGTTGAATAGTATGAAAAAGATACACAGTCCATTGTACATGACAACATTGACATGGTTTTGCATAGGAATGGCCTTTTTAAATTGGATCCATTCTCGTATACTGTTGGGGATTGCCTTTTCGATACATTCCAGGTTCTATTTCATTTTCGGTATTCGTCGACCGAGCTGTGCAATGGATTGATAGATTATTTCTTGTCTTATTTTAAAAATAGCGATGTTGAGGCTTTGCAGTCCTATGAATATGAACTGGAATCTGATTTTCTTCGGCAGTTGCATGGAATACATGATGTGGCTACATATTTTTCAAAGATGTGGTTGTATGCATCTCCATTTATTCCTGCACATCAGAGGGGACTTTGGGAAGATACATTTTGTATTTAGTGGCTGTTTAACTGGCTGAATATATCAGTTGCCATATGGTCATTGACAAGAAAAACAAGATATCTACTATTTAACAAAACTGCATCTGACAATCCATATTGCATCTTGTTCCATGATGTTGATGACCTAAGTGGCCATTATGAACCACTGTTGTACTGAAAAAATTCCATATGCAATATAGACGGTCCTCGTATCTACTTGTCCGTTATTTGCAAAGACCTTCAATCGCAATGGAAACAGTTTTTCGATGGGATAGATTGCTATGGTTTACAGCTGGAAAAAAATGTTGTGTCTAGCTGTGGAGATAGTATGTTTAATGCAATTTGTTGTTTGGTAGCAGCCGAGTTCGAGGTCCAGTCGTTGCATATTTACACTATACAATCCTTCTGCAATGGGATTATAGGCGACAACGAATAGGATTTTAGGTGCTTGCATTAGCACCTTTGCCCATATCTCATGCAAAATATGTCAGTAGTTGGAAGTTGGAAAAAATACCTTGTGAACATGGTGCTTCAATATGAAGAAGGGAATATGGAGGGTTGCAGATTCTGTTTGCAATGATTGTCTATGGTATTCAGGGTGAAGATCCAGGTTTGGTCGGCCTCACCAGCTGGCACTGTCCTTTCCTGGGTTACAGATTCAAATTACGATCGAACAATTCACATCCTGTCGTTGAAAAAAGATACAACACATATCCATTATGAAACTTTTCTTGGAGATATCGATAGTTCAGGGTTGAGTGTGCATGCCACCTAAACGACATCGAATCTGCATACGCGTGGAATTCTTTTTAGTCAAAACGAGAGTCCTCCCGGTTTCCATATGGGCAGATAGGGCTTGAACAAAAAAAACATGTGTAGAATTCATTTCAGTTGTGATGAGGCCATAGAGGGCTTAAACAAAAAATGTAGAGTAATTTATCACAATTTGAAAAAAACTATTCGTCAAATTCGTCCGACTTCTGATAAGCAAATAAAGCCCTTGAAAAAAAAATGTAAAATAGTTTCTGAGAAACTGGGTGAGAGTCAAATTCATCCCAATTGCCACCAGGTCATCCCGCCCTTGGGCAAGAAACGTAGAGTAAGTTACCACAACTTGAAAAAGGTCATGCGCGAGAGAAAAAAATACATTGCTACACTTCCTTTTAGAGAGAAACTCACATATGACAATGTAAATAAATTTGTTCGTGCAAAACAAAACATAAACATGTGCGCTTACATATCCTAGAATGGTCATGCAACTATGGAAGTTTGTGGTGTACATGAAAGGCAGGAAACAGTTTCTACCCATACTTCCCTGTGGAAAAAAAATGCAAGACAGACCTACATGAAACAAATGAAAGACACTCCTTCCATTGCATGTGCAATTTGTGAACAATTAAATTTTAAAAAAAATAGTAAGTCTTTCACGCCTGATTTGCAAGAAGAATACCTCCGGCAGACAGCCCATGATAAACCATTTTCCAGTGAGAAAGTTTGTCTTCCATGCAAACGATCGCTTGAAAATATAAAACTACCACAGTTTGCAACCCCTGACCGAATAAGATGTAATACACCACTAGCAGATGTAAGTGCACTTACGGAACTTGAGGAGAGACTTGTCTCTCTACGAATTTCATTTTCTCAAATCAAACCTTGGGGATATAAGTGATCCCAGATGGGCTTAACAAGATCAATTATTAATGTGTATGTTCAGCTAGATGTTGTGCAAAAATCATTGCCACAGTTCATTAACAATACAATTACAATCATTATGGCTCTGAAAAGATGCTTGAATACAAAAATGTGTATCATACAGGAAAAGTGTGTGTGCATGCTGTTATGAAAGCATTAAAGGAATTATGTTCCAGGGCCCTGTACGAACCAAAGAACATTTGTATAAATTCCAACTAGAACAGTGTTGTCGTAGAAGAACATGGAAACTCTCCAGAGACTCTCGAAAATCCTAGTGATTCTGATACAAGTGATGAATCGGAGACTAAAACACCTGCTAAAACATTGGTCCATGGATTCACTGATTCACAGTGCATTCATAACTTGCAAGACAAAATTGTCGAAATCTCACCTGGCGAGGGGCAGCGTCCACTTGGAATATTCAAGGACAAATTCATTGAGGAAATGAACTTTCCAACACTGTTCTACGGAGATCCATGTGGCACTGATATTACAGAATGATTCAGTTATCATAAAATAGTCTGATGGGAGCTACTACATTCAAGTGGTTACTTCTCCTGTCACATAACAAATTTGTTTTTCAAAACAATGAGCATAATAATAGAGCAAGTTTTGTCCTGCATGTGGGTCTGAATAAGAAAAGGCTAGTTACAAGGAAGAAAGTTGTTGGCCAAGGATGTGAAGTACAAAGTAAACCTAGAAAAAAATATGAAATCTGATATTGGATATATAGATTTCAAGAACATCCG
>SNQJ01S0026052.1:58103-96278 GCA_010110895.2 Picea sitchensis
GGCCTTTTGACTTTTCAACGGTCCAGATCTGCAGTGATCGGACGGTCCAGATCTTATTGGGATTTCGCGAATCGAGATTTCGCGATTTCTGATGTCGAGTGTTTCTGACTCCTCGAATCCGCGATCGCCGATTTTCCGATGGCGCTGTCCTATCGGGACTTTTCTCGATGGCTCCGATCTGCGACACGCGTCCTCAACAGATGGACGGTCGTGATTCCTTCTCGCGATTTCGCGATATGTTATGTCCTGGACCTCTTGTCTGCAAGATCCGCGAAATGTCGAATCGCGATATGCCGATGAAGTCGCTTATCGGGACTTTTCCCGAAAGCCTTGATCTCTGCCACGTGTCCTTGAAAGATGGACGGTTCAGATTTGCGTCGGGGATTTCACTGGGAAAAAACCCGATCACTTTTTCTCAGGTATCGCGATTTCCCGAATCGCGATATGCCGATGGCGCTTTCCTCTTCGGGACTTTTTCCGAGTCACCGGATTTGCGCCACGTGTCCAAGAGATATGGACGGTCCTGATGCCTCCTCGGGATATTGCGGCTTGCGATACTCCAAACCTCTGTCAACGTGAAACCCCGAATGCCGATATGCTGACGGTGCCCTTCATGTCCGCCACGTGTCCGGTCAAAAATGGACGGCTGAGATCTTATCGGGATTTCGCGTATCGCGATTTCGAGAGTTGCGATGTCAAGTTTCTTTGACAACTTGAAACCCCGAATGCCGAAATGCCGATGAGTGCAACGATGTTCGCCACGTGTCCGGACAAACGAACGGCTGAGATCGTATCGCTATATTGCGTATCGCGATTTCGCGAGTTGCGAGGTCCTGTTGCAATGTCTTTGAAAACCCCGAACTCCGAAATGC
The DNA here is from genome assembly GCA_010110895.2 of Picea sitchensis. Classification (NCBI taxonomy): domain Eukaryota; kingdom Viridiplantae; phylum Streptophyta; class Pinopsida; order Pinales; family Pinaceae; genus Picea; species Picea sitchensis. The sequence continues at coordinate 58,976 of SNQJ01S0026052.1, forward strand.
CGATATGACGATGCATTGATCTGCTGCCACCTGTCCTCTGAAATGGACGGTTGTGATCGTTTCGGGATTTCGCGATTTCGCGTATCGGAGTTTTTGGAGCGCAGATTCCTTCGCTCCTCCAACTCCCGATTCCCGATTTTGTGATGGGATAGGATCTTGCCACGTGTCTCTTGATGGACGGTCAAGATGACGTCGGGATTTCGCGACTTTACAAGTCGAAATCACTCCTGTACGTTCTAGAGGGTTAAACCTCGTGCACTTTCTCACTGATCCAACGGCTGTCAGTCCTTTGCGCAAGATCTGACGGCTGAAATTCCTTCGCCCTTTCCGCGCTCTCCTCGTCCCTTCTGGTCTGGTTTCCCGCCTTGGAATCTTTCGCAGGACGAATTTCACTGCTTCAGTGGCTGTTCTTTGCGCCTAAGATGCATTCTATCCGGAATTTAACGGAATTTTCTCCTGCGGAAGAAAAAGATTCGTGAATCTTTCAAATATTTGAAAGAATTTCACGAATTCTTCATTCTGTGCTTCAATCTTTAACAGATGTGAGGGAAATTTTTGAGTTCTTTAAAATTTCTCGCCTCCTCCGGCTTCTCTTCGTCAATCTTTAACGATTCTTGAAAAGATTACAAGAATCTTTAGGGTTTCTTCTTCTGCGTTCTCTTCGTCCAGGATCTTTCGAGCGTTGTACACTCTGTTTCCTCCGCAAGCTTGTTACGACGATCTTTAAAGAGTATTACGGCCAGCTCTCCAAGCTTTGTGAAAAAACTGTGTTGCGTGCTCTCAAGATGCGTGTAAGCTCTGCGCTGTGAGGATCATGTTGCTCTCCCGACTGTGTGAAAAGGCTTACTGCTGAAGCTCTGATACCATGATAAATTGTGAAGCAAAGAGAAATGCAGAGAGAAAAAAATACTATATTCAAGTATATTCAAATGTATGAAGAAGTACAAAACAGAACTGAAGAGATCATTACAATGTAAGATGGTTGAGCTATATATGCTCAAGCAAGACAAAAATAGAAAGTACAACTGTCCAGTAGAGCTGGCAGACTGTTGAGGGTACAATATATTTAACATGGATGGATAATCTCTTGTTTTCCATCCAATTTGAAATTGGGGAACAGTGAAGTTGCTAAAATTTAATCCTTGACATCCATAATCCCCAGTTGCCTCAGTCAAGATTGTTCCAGAGTATTTAGGAGAATAGACGGAGAAGATAATGCCGGCCAATAATATACGGAGATGAGAAACCCCAGGAGCATTGGTTGATTTTCATCTGGGCTCCATAACGCTAGATGAAGGAGCAGCAGCTGCAGAATGGACATCGGGAGGTGTCAGGTCAGGTGCGTCCAATAATATACGGAGGTGAGAAACATCCAGGGGCATTGGCTGATTTTCACCTGGGCTCCATAACGCTAGATGAAGGAGCAGCAGCTGCAGAATGGACATCGGGAGGTGTCAGGTCAGTTGCGCCCACACCCTCCACATCTATGAAAGCAGGCTTTGTGGGCGACAGAAGATGTTCTCCGTCACTTGTCAGCATCCACACCACCCGGGACATTGAAGGCCGCAAAGCTGCAGCTGCTTGCGTACACAAAAGACCAATTTTAATCACTCGAATCCCTTCCTCCCACGAATAACTGCCTTCCAATGTAGGATCCATAACTTCTAAAGCTCTCTGTGCTTTATACAATCTCCATGTCTGGTGATTGGCCAACATCAACAAAACATAAACGTTTAGTTAGTATGGGATCATAATACTATGTATATTTTAGAAAATTTTCACTCCAAAGATGAGATCCACATTGACCATACTTTTTCGATGAGGAACTCCATGTCTTCAGCCGAACTCTGATTCTTTCTTCCGCTGATAATCTCAAGTAGAAGAACTCCAAAGCCGAATACATCTGCTTTCTCTGTCAGCTGTCCACGTAAAGCGTACTCCGGGGCCATGTAGCCTCTGCACAATGTCATATGTAAGCGAATCTCCATATAATTTTCACCGTCTCAAAATGATATGATCCGTATTCAGGTGTATAAATTGTGATTTGTTCACAGTAATTTATTAAATGATGTTAGGGACCTCGAGAGACAGAAAGGTAGAGAGAATTCTTACAAAGTCCCTGCAACTCTAGTGCTAACGTGGGTCTGATCTTCTGCAAAGAGTCTGGCTAAGCCAAAGTCTGCTATTTTGGGTCTGTGTTTATGATCCAGTAAAATATTGCTTGCTTTAATATCTCTGTGAATGATCTGAATCTCAGATTCCTCGTGAAGATATGCCAACCCATGCGCAATTCCAACAATGATTTTATACCTCCCTTTCCAGTCAAGTATATGACGTTTTGTTTTATATGCAATCAATCGTGCCTCAAATACAGTAAAAACACTAACAAGCTACACAAATAAACACCAATAGAATAGACCGAACATTATCAGCGTTGAGTAACGTTCAAGGACGAGAAGAGACCAAATAAGAGCTTGTCAAGACTGTTGATTGGGAGGTATTCGTAAACAAGTAGTCTTTCTGAGCTTTCAACGGAGCAACCAAGCAATTTCACTAGATTCCTGTGCTGAATACGACTGATGAGATTTGCTTCGTTCAGAAACTCAGCGTCGCCTTGCCTTGAACCTAGATTCAGTCGTTTAACTGCAACCTCTATGCCGTTAGGTAGAACGCCCTGCTCATTAATTATACTTTATCGTTAGTCAAAACTCATTTTATCATGTATGATTTCCCCCTTAATAATTAAAGAATGAATGGAATAAAATGTTAAAAAGTCTTACTTTAAAGACAAATCCAAAACCACCTTCGCCAAGTTTGTTCTCCATCTTAAAATTGCAAGTAGCTTCTCTCAAAATATCGTACTTGAAAATGAGCTCCGGATTGATTATAGTTCGAGATAAGTTAACTTCTGTGAAAAAATAATAACATGAGGGCATCTATTTATTCATGCAGTATAGAAATAGTCGAACAATTCACAAGACACACAATTCAGCCGCATCTAAGATCCTTAACTCCGGTCAAGACACACCTTTGGTTCCAGAAATCCGGTCCCGACCTTTCAGGCGAGAGGAGAAATACCACATCCAAAGGCCTATAGCTGCAATTAATCCAAGCACAGCAGCTATTACGCCCATAATTATCCCAAGAACATTACCTTCTGCAAATTTCCTCATGACACTCAGTAAATACTGTTTTATTTCACCAAAATTATATCTTTACAAAACATATATATTCATCATCATTAAAAGTTCAAACTATGTGAAAGAAAATACTAGATGCTGGAGGGCCCTTTCCCGGCGGCGGCGGCAGGGACGGCGACAGATTGCTCCCACTTTTGCTTTCTGGAAATTTGCACAAGAAATCTCAGTATAATGGCTATGTTTTAGTACACCAAAATGAAATATTACAGAACCATTGTATACTCCTTATTGTCGTAAACTATATGAAAGAAGATACCTGGCAATCGAGGACTTTCTCGTTCCGGATTCGGCGAGAGAACGGATGCGTTGAAAAATTTATAAACCTCGTAACGCAAATAGTTCTCTGATCCGAATTGTGCCCCAAGAGCTCCACTTGGGCAAGAGGATATATAATCGAAGGTATATGTTAGGCACGATCCGCAGTTTCTTGGGGACAGATATCTCCAACACTGTGCTAAGCTGTAGATATTCCCCGTTAAATTAAAAGGGTCAGCGACTGAATCTGCAGCGACAAGTATGGGGCTCTGTTGAGCTTTAGTGGTAATATTTGAGAGCAGGACCTTCACAGTGTTTGTGAATTCTTGTGGCTGACTGTTGTTAGCAGTGTTGCAAAGAAGAAACTGCTCAAGGATCAAAATTGAGGTCTTCATTGTCCTTCAATAAACATGTAACTTCATAAAAGAGTTTAAAATCATTTTCAATGCAAATGAAAATTAACATAAAAAAATAATTGTCAAATTTGAAATAGAAATTATTTCATATTTTTTCATTTGAATGAGAAATTATTTCTTTTTTTTTTTTTTTTTTTTTTTTTTTTTTTTTTTTTTTTAATTTGTATTTTTTAATATATTCTATTTTTTTTTTTTTTTATTATTATTTTTTTTTTTTTTTTTTTTTTTTTTAATGGTCATTTTCTCTTATATTTTTAGTAATAGAAAAAATGTTAACAAAATTTTTCTCTACATCTTAGTGATAAAGGATAAGAAATTTTTTTCTAATATATTCACTTTCATTGTTTTTATGGGTGGAAATTTTTTAATATATTCTATTTTATTTTTTTTTTATTATTTAATTTTTTTTTTAATAGTCATTTTCTCTTATATTTTAGTAATAGAAAAAATAGTCATTTTCTCTTATATTTTAGTAATAGAAAAAAAATATTAACAATTTTTCATGTATCAAGTCAGTTTAAAAAAAAAGTTGTTATATTTTTTCTACAATATAATCCTATTTTTATAAAGATAATGCATGAATGCATATTCTATTTATTAAACACACAAAGATGAAATCGTGAATTGTCAATTTATTTTATGCAGGCAACCCTTCCCAAGTTCTCGATCTTTGTTTAGGTTTGGTATCATTGAATGTCATCTTTGCTCCGCTCTAGGCGTAGAATTTTCGAACAAGGCGATTTCCAGTGGGGCATTGCTGGATGGATACTCGAGCTGTATGGGCCATCGCAACCCTTCCCAAGTTCTCGATCTTTGTTTAGGTTTGGTATCATTGAATGTCATCTTTGCTCCGCTCTAGGCGTAGAATTTTCAAACAAGGCGATTTCCAGTGGGGCATTGCTGGATGGATACTCGAGTTGTATGGGCCATCGCAGGGATGGTTCTCTGCATGCACCTGAGGGGGGCTTCACCCATCCATTATGTTCAATTTATTTTTCATCTCCGGTAGCATCATATGTAATGGGTAGTCAGAGGCTAAACTACTTCTTTCTGGTGTGGAAAAGTCAAACATTCACACCAAAACTTCTGCTTGGAGAAGGATAAAGAGCCAAGCCCCTGTAACGGACCGCACCAGGGTTTTACTGTGGCAGGGTTTTGCTAGAGAGGAAAGATAATTCTGTTTTATCCCTTTTCTGATTTAAAAAATAGTTCTTGTAAACAAACTTGTAAGGGTTGTTTTGAGAATGTAAAGGTTCTTGAAAAGGTTTTTTAATATTATTAGATTTCTTTGGATTTTTTTCCTTGAAAAAAAAAATGTAATGGGTAGTCGATTTCGGGAAAGCCCAATCAAGGGTTTCATCTTTGCTCCTCTACACACCTGAATTCTTTCTAGGTAACTAATGACGTCCTCCCAATAATTTGTTAAATCTTCATGATCCATAGTCAGTGGTAGCAATCCAAATTTCAGTTCTCTATCTTCTTCCTTGTAGGTTTGTTAATTTATTTTATTGTTTTTTTAAATGAGAAAATTGATAAGAAACTTTGTTTGGCTTTATGTTAATTTATTTTATTATTTTTTTAAATGAGAAAATTGATGAAAAACTTTGCCTTGCTTATTTATGAAAGAGAATCTAGGGAGCTTATTTCTTCTCGATAATATTGTTTCTTCTGCCATATCATTATGTGAGCGTTTTATTAATTTAATATATTTTAATGAATTGCTAATATTTGTAGCTTGTATATTAATATGTTTATTTTAGTTCCTCATTTCTTCTCCACATTATTATTGATGAGAGCCGAGGCAGTATCATCTTCATCTAGCACTGGTGAGTGTTTTATTAATTTAGTATGTTTTAATTAATTGTTACTTTTGTATCGTGAATATTAATATGTTTATTTTAGTTTTTGTATTATTAATTATGTTTTTTTAATTTTAATTGATTATTTATTTATATTTTTTTTTATTGATTATTAGTTTATAATTTTTTTTAATTTTAATTAGTTAATTAGGATATTTTAAATTACCAAAAAAAATTGGTCCATACTTGTCCATTCCATGTGTAAAAAGTTATTATCAAATTATATTGTTTTATTAATGTTAAAATTGATCTGAAACTTTGGGTTGCCAGTTATAAAGAATCTTTCTTCTCTCTGTCATCTAGCACAGATGACTATTTTATTATTTTATTTTATTTTATTTTATTGTTAATGTTAATATCTTGTATATTAATATGTTTATTTTAGTTTTAATTGATTATTAATTATGTTCCTTTAGTTTTAGTTGTTTATTAATTTATATTTCTTTCAGTTTTAGTTAATTAATTATACAATTATAGGAAATTAATTCAACTAACAATTACAAATGTTTAACTTTATTGAATAAAGGGGAAGCAAAAAAACATTTAGCTGAATTATTATTGTGTGCAATTTTCTCTTAAGTAAATTAAATTAAAGAAAAGTTGCAATTAGCAATAAAATAATTGATAAAGATATATGTACAATTTCTATGAAGTTAGATTTAATAAAATGGAATTTGGAAAATAAATTAGAAATAATTTGAGTATTTTATTATAGAATCTAATTAGAATGTTTTAATTATAATTCAAATTTCAACTAGATTAGTGTAGATAAAGATATAATGGAATTGCTAAGAATGTTAAAAATTGTAAAATTTGTTAATTATAATGTTTATGCTGTAATTGGTAAATCATTATAATGGTGGATTTTAAGATAGATTATTGGATATAATGATATTCTTTGTGACATAATAATTTCTTAATTTATAACTGCCATGTGCATACATTTCCTCAATAATCAATATGATGATTAACATCCATGGACATGGTGATTTAATATTGATGTTTGGTATTAAAATTTAAGGATTGAATAAATAATTTTCACAAATAGTAATGGAATAATTTATAGTTTTATGTTTAAACTAATAGTGTAATGTGTTAGTTGAAAATAGTTGCGGAAACAATGTTTTTTATAATTGCAACATCTATGTGGACTAATAATACATTGAAATTTAATTAGGAAAAACACATCCATTAATTGTAATGTGACCATCACCTGGAGTAGGTATTGGTAATAGGTATTCAATTTTGTAATCTCCAATATTTTTTAGTAATACATTTAAACTAGAATTTTATATCAATGTGTAAAAATATTATTATTATTATATGTATTTAACTAACAAAATTTGAAGTTGTGCTAAATTTTTTGAATTTAATTTAATGATTAATATGTTATGTTTGGAGAATGATAAGTTAAGAGTTAATTTGTTATATAATGAATGGGTTATAAAATAATTATTTTATGAGTGAAATTTTAATTTTTTTTCATTTTCATATGAAAGGAATAATTTATTTTAACATGTCAATTTACAAGGGTTGCAATAAAATTAGCCCTTCACTTTGAAATATAACTCTTATTTTCAAATTTGATCCCTGTTCCTCGCTTGCAAACATTGCACATCTACTGCCAAAGCTAAACTTGTTGAAGAATGCCACAATACTTCTGGAATCATTCAACTAGGTATTAGTTTAGGAAATCAAAATAATAATACTTAATGGTTTTAAAAACAAATAAGTTTTTAATGAACAAGATTTTATATGCTTAGTCCCTGAGGTGTAGGACAGTAGGTGACGGAGTGTGTTGTTAAGCCACTCCGTGTTGTTAAAGTCACCGGTTCGAAACATGCAACACATGAAATGATAAAACAAGTGATTAAAGTGATTAGCTTAATAATCACTATTATTCAAGAATTTTTATTGCCTGTAAATATAGATATTGTTTTTACGAGATATCCATTAGTTTTTAATATGAATATCATTTAAATAATAAAAAAATTGTAAGAGTGGGCGGATGCATGTGGCCGGGTGGATGTGAAGCCTGCCACGATAAATGTTGGCGGAGCCACGGCCTTGATCCTATTTTCTTCGCATCCAGGAAGATCAGGCAGATCAAGTGATTTTTATATTTTGGGAAACCTGCCCAGGAGGAAGAGTGTCTTCTGCTTCTTATAAAATATTTTCCTTTTATTTTATGCATTGTTTTATTTGTGCTTTCATCACTTCTTCAACATTTTAAATCTGTAGAATGTAAGAGGCATTTTACAAATGCATTCTTTTTTATGGGAGAGATCAGTAGAAACGACTACAATGACGCATTCTTTCACCAAACCTTTGTCCCTTCAGTTAAAGTAAGCCAGCCTATATTTTCTTTGTTTCCATTCCATGAAAGCTAGGTTAAATGAACTTAAAGCAACAATTATTTTAATGTTTTGACCTTAATATTACTGTCAGTGTTAGGTTTCTATCCCCTTGTCATACTATCTTATCTTTTTCAGTGTTTCTTGTCACTGTCGTATCCCTATCTTTTTCAGTGTTGCTTGTCACTGCCGTATACCCCGTTAAGATTCCTTAAAATCGAAAGATTGGTCGGACATTCGAGGGAGATTTGTAAAAATTAAATTTCAGATTGAGCCTTTTGCGTTTTTATTGTATTTCAGTAATAAAACCTAAATTCCAGAATTAACCATTTGGTAGAGGGATAGTTATTATTACTTAAATTCCAGAATCAACCATTTGGCAGAGGGATAGTTATTAGTAATGTGTGGTTCCATACACCTAGAGTCTTAAGGAATGGACATTTTGGTTTTTGGTTGATAGAATTACAAAGACCATTATTACTTATTATTGAATTATTTTGAACATTTTATTTTCTTCTAGTTAATAGAACTACGAATATAATTATTAGTGAATTATTTTGAAAACTTTAGGATTATATAGTAGGGTTAAGGTAAGTTATAAATAAATATAATAGATATTAGCGTTTTGGAAGTCCTTGTACAAATCTAAATTTACTTATCTAAATTATATATATATATATATATATATATATATATATAATTTATTATTTTTTCTAATCAAAAATTAGTTGAAAATTCAAAAAACTTTGTCTAGCCATTATTAATATTATTAGATGATAAAAATTTTATTTTTGGTTAATTCAAATAATATGGAGAGATAATTGTTTTCTACAAGTTTTTCTTTGTTTTTTTAACATTATGGTTAAATTGATTAGGACTTATCTCATATGAGGTAGTTTAAACCTTCTATGTTTTTTATTTTTTTGGATTTTTTTATAAATATTTGTTAAATATTTGTTATAAATCTAGAAAAATAATTGAAATAATTGGAATTGTAGATTTTAATGGTTTAACTTACCTATTGAGAATGTTTTAAAGTTTTTGAAAACATTAAAAAAAATTATAAATTAAAAATACTATAAAATTAAGATTTTGTCACCCATTACCAAATTCCAATAATATTAAAAGAAAAATTTTAAACATAAAAGGTTTATACTACTCATATTTCATATACATCACAAACTATTTTTTCCATGTTGTGACAAACTCTTTAATGCCCTTGGATCAAGGAGCACCTCAACTTATCAGATTACAAAATATGTTCTTTATGCAATCATTAGCATGTTACCATGGATCATTTTAAGGATGAAAAATTATTTTAAAATGTAGAAACCTTGGGGAATCTTTTTGTAATCTTTCATATGCCAACTATAAATGTTTGGTGATATTTTTGTAAAAATATTCAAATTTCTAAGGATTCTATATAGTTTGTATAAAATGTTGGCGATTTTGATGGTAAAATAATTTTATCCTATAGATTTGGGCAAATCATTTTTAGAATAAAGAATCTTTTTTTGGGAAAAACCATGGAAAATTAGCCCATGACCGAAATTTAGCCCCTAAAATCATCAATGCCTGTTACTTATCATAAGTGTGGCTATGCATATGCCCCTCTTACTAGTCGATCTGCACACTAATATCGTTTCACATCATTGTGGTAATAGAATTAACATTGAATATGGTAATGGTAGCGCCTTCCAGTGTAATCTAAACAAGGTTTTGGAAAAACTGATGATGAATGCTTTTTACAACGCATTCAATACTTCTAGTGTTGGTGATGAGGGATTCGATAGTATTGTTTATGGGCTTGTCCAATGCATAGGAGATTTAGATCCCTATGATTGTCAACAGTGTGCATCTACGATGAAGACAAGGCTTGTTAAGGAATGCAACCGCACTTCTGGAGACATTATACTAAACAACTACTTCTTACTTTATGACGATTATAGCTTTTACTGCAATTCTAGGGAGAGTCCGGAGAATTTTACTGGTACAATTCGGTCTTATTGTGGGAATAACCAATCTAGAAATGGTAGCGCCTTCATGCAAAATCTAAACAAGATTTTGGAATCACTAGGGGGGAACATTAATCTCAGTGTATTCAATACTTCAAGTGTTGTTGAGGGGAAAAAAACAATAGTATAGTTTATGGGCTTGTCCAATGCAGGGGATATTTAGGTTCCTCCGCTTGCAAACAATGCGCATCTACGGCCAAAGAAAATCTTTTTGAGAGATGCCACAATACTTCCGGACTCATTCAACTAGAAGGTTGCTTCTAACTCTACAATAATCAGAATGTTTCCAATGATTTTGACATGATGGGGAGTGCCCCATTAAATGTTATTTGCAACACTAAGAACAACAGTCATCCACAACAATTCACAAAAATTGTGATGGCCCTGCTCTCAAATGTTTCTAATAAAGCTCTGCAGAGTCCTAAACTCTTCGTTGCAGATTTAGTCATTGTGCTTTCTAGTTTAACGGGGAATATTTACAGCTTAGCGCAGTGTTGGGGAGATTTTTCCCCAAAAATATGAGGAGTGTGCCTAACGTTGGCCTCCATGAATATATTCACATGCCAAAGTGGAGTTCATGGGGCACAATTCGTATCTGACGACTGTTATTTTTGTTATGAGAATTTTGAATTTTTCAACACTTTCATTCTCTTGTAGACGCTACAAAGAGAAAGTCCTTGATTCTCAGGTATCTTCTTTTTGTAAAGTTCCCATCCACTTTCCCAAGTATTTTTTATTTTATTTTTTAATTTTAGTGCCAAGTTTAAGGAACACTTTGTTGTTTGAGAATACTTGGAGTTTGTGAGTGCAGAAGTATATTGACAGGATTACCACTCTCTTTTATAATATTGGGCACTCAATATATTAATAGAAATTTACTAACAATTACTCAAGCTAGGATATTTTCTGATAAACAATGCATATATGGACTCAACCAATTACCACATATTTTATTTGTGACATTCCACACATATTAAGAAATGAACATATATGATAACAATGGAAGATAAGGAACATGGTCTTTATTTCGATGAGAAACAATTTACAGGAGCTTGAACAAGATGGATGTATCTTTTGGCAAATGTGTCTAATCCCAGCGAATGGAGCCCCAATTCTTGTTGCCTCTGCTACAGGAGAGGTGCCCAGATTGGTATACAATCTTTGTCCACAGTAATGCTTGATTTATCTAGCACTAAACAGTCCCAAAACTGACAATTATGTCATTCCCCATCCTCTAAACAACATTTGGTTTACTACAACAACAAATTGACCTTAATCAGAGAAGAATGTGGCCTAGGAATGGAAGGTATGCCGCCCATAAAGGATTTTACTTAGCCAAAAGAAGGTAGTTCGACCCTCACTGTAAACAGTGTGCCCAACAAGTATTTGTTTATCTTCCCAATCAACTCGAGTGACCCACATACTGTAAACTTTTTTCCCTTTGGAAGTGTCGACCCCTACTACAGAGATTTCGATCCTAGGACAAAAGGAATGTCCCTGCAACAAATATCAGTCTTCCACCAGGAAGCACGATTCCCTTTTCTAGGATAAACTCGTCCCTACAAAAGATAAAAACAACCATCAAGTAAATACTCAGTCACCTCTCTGAAACTTAAGCCAATGTATGAAGATAAGCTTGATCTCTAAAGATGAATCTGTTAGCAATTAAACCAATGAAGAAATCTGAAGTGATCTCTTCTGTTATATCAAGATTTTCCTCACCCTATGCAAACTTGCACACAGGGCCTTTTCCATTTCCCTATGCAAACTTGAAGTCCCTTTTTGCAAATCCCATAGCTAAAAACATTATTTTTCCACATATGCATGCCCTACATATTGTACATCATGCGTATACATGGGTTGCACCACTACAGCCTGCGTACATTGGGTTTTGTGCCCAAAATTAAAAAATGGTGTCGGGTTTCCATGTCACATCACGAGATCCATCATCCTTGACCTTCCATATACTGGAAACATTCTAAATCGGCCCTTCAGTTCCACTTGAAGGATATAAATGGGCCAAATCCGAGCTATGGAAAAGGGGATAAGAATTCAACTTTGAGAGCAAAGTAACTCTAGAGAAATTATTCACTTCATATTGAGTCTCCATCCCTTTGTCCTTTTAAGTTTGAACAAATTGTTCATCCTCAAAGCTCTTCGATTCTTCATTGAGAACCTCATTGTCTCTCTTATATGAGCTTTTCTTTGGTGGAAGATTGAAATGGTGGAGGCCCAGATGGAAGGGAATTATTTTCTCGGTTCCGAACTGTGCCGACATGAAAGTTTGTAATTCATTCACTTCTGTTGATTACATTCTAATAGAAATAATCTTTTCTCGTCCAATTAATATCTTTCAAATATTTGAATTGTTATTCCATGGGCATATTTGTTATGAATGTTGATGGATTATGTTATTGAATGTGCTAACATTATATAGTATCACCATATGCTTGTGTTTCTTGGTTGTTGAGGACAAGTTGCAGGTGTAATGCTTTGAGTCATGTGCTCAATGGTGGACTTTATCGAACGTTTGGATGAGGTAGTCATTTCATCTTATCTTGATAGAATATTTTTTTATATAGCATAACTATGGAGAGTTTGATTGATGCCTCCTGCATCTCGAAGTTTCATCATTGAATCTATCTGCCAGAGTCTTCCATATGTGTCATGCTCTTATTCAAAGGATGTCTATCAACCTGTGTAGTCCATTCCTCAGAACTCTTGACTTTGCATGTCGGTCATACCCTCAATGTGTCTCAGAGTTACATGAAGATGTAGTCTTATTGCGCACCCTGGTCCTACTTTCCTCATTGGTAGGTAACCTTGAACCCAACAGTCGACATTTCATCATCGGTCGCTGACTAGGTGGTTTCCCTTCTGTTCGATGACAAGAAATCTATTCACACATTGGGCTTCATGCAGTGTCTTGGATTCCATTAGCCTTATTGGTGGTTTCCTCACCTTTGTCAGCATTTTTCCTTATTGGTTGTTATTCAGAGAGTATTTTTCATGTACCTTCTGCATCTGACACAGATGCACAGGGTCGTTGGTTCGTGAACATGTTCTTCGTCTGATTTCCTCCAAATCATTAAGCTCCTTCTTTGTACCTCGTGCTGAATGATGAGAGATTCCTTAATGCTCTCCTTTCAATGGGTCTCCTTCCATAGACTTCAGGTCATCTATTCTGGAGACGAGACCTAGAGTCCTATGAGTACCTAGAGGCTTGCAGTCATTAGTGGCAGGCTCTCTCGTCATCCATAGTTGGGAATACATCAATGTTTCCTGATCGATGGTTTCTTCAAGTGTTCGACCCCAACACCTCTATTCACACTTGTAGGAATGTACTCAGTGGCTTGATACCTAATTTCATTATCGGTAGGTTGTCTCGCGTTTGTTAATGATATACCTTAATGATCGATAATCAAATGAAGTCTCATTGTGTTCGACCTCAAGTCCTTTATTCACATGATGTATACTTGCACCTTTGGCGGATTGTGTAGAATACTTGAAGACATCAATTCGTAGTCACATATTTCTTGAGTTGTTGCTACGTTTCATTGGACCAGTACCTATGTGACTTCAATGATCATGAGAGATCAGATTATACTCCATTGTAAACATACATCTTCAGATTGATTTTGAGATTGTTTTTACTGGGCCTTGTTCATGACTATGACAGCCTATGGCATGTAGCCACCTTTGTATTTATTATTCATAGCCATGGAAAGTTGTTTGGTATATTTTCATATGGATTGGCAATGTAATTCAATTGGCATCTATGTGTGCAAAGTTAGTACAGATTGTAATATTCTCATGAGAAACTAGTTCTTCTAGCTCGGTCCCCATTACTCCACTTCTGGGTATTATAATGTAGTTCGTCCATCGTAGATACTCCTCTAACCTCCCACATTAGGGGGCATTTGTTATAGAAAGATTTGCCTCACCCTATGCAAACTTGCACAGAAGGCCTTTTTCCATTTCCCTATGCAGACTTGAAGTCCCTTTTTGCAGATCCCAAAGACAAAAACATTATTTTTCCACATATACACGCCCTACCTATTGTACATCATGTGTATACACAGGTTAAACCACTATAGCCCGTGTACATCGGGTTTTATGCCCAAAATTAAAAAATGGTGTTGGATTTCCATTTCGCGTCACGAGATCCATGATCATTGACCTTCCATATAATGGAAACATTCTGACTCGGACCTTTAGTTCCACTTGAAGGCTATAAATGGGAAAAATCCCATCTATGGAAAAGGGGAGAAGAATTCAACTTTGAGAGAAAAGTTACTCTAGAGAAATTATTCACTTCATATTGAGCCTGCATCCCTTTGTCCTTTTAATTCTGAACACATTGTTCAACCCCCAAGCTCTTCCCTACTTGATTGAGAACCTCGTTGTGTCTCTTATATGAGATTTTCTTTGGTGGAGGATTGAAGTGGTGGAGGCCCAGTTGGAAGGGACTTAGTTTCTCGGTTCCGAACCATGTCGGTACAGAAGTTTGTAATTCATTCACTTTTACTGATTACATTCTAATAGAAATACTCTTTTCTCGTCCAATTAATATATTTGAAATATTTGAATTGTTATTCCATGGGTATATTTTTTATGAATGTTGATGGATTATGCTATTGAATGTGCAACATTATATATTATCACCATATTCTTGTTTTTCTTGGTTGTTGAGGACAAGTTGCAGGTGTATTGCTTTGATTGAAGTGCTCAATTGTGGACTTCATCGAACGTCTGGATGAGGTAGGCCTTTTATCTTGTCTTGCTAGCATATCTGTTTATATAGAATACTTGATATTAGAGTTGATTTATGAAATCATTTCCTTCTGTTGTGGTTTGCCCCTAGCCATAGAGAGATTTTCCTCTTAACATCTTCCCAAAACCAACTAGTGTGTATTGTTGCAACACCGAAACTAGTAACACGACAGGGTTTCCAAAAACCCTAGTCTCTCTTCTCAAGAGCTCTCAAAAATATTTTTATCAAATGATTTAATGCCAGAATGATCCTAAAGTCATCCTATCCCATTTTTTTATACTTCTAACTTGAGATTTTCTTCACTTCTCTTATGAATGTGGGATAATGTCCCCTTGATTATTTTTCTCCCTAGCCCATGGGAACTCAATTAGGCTAGCAGAATTCTCTCTTAGAGAAATTATTCAGATGGGGACATTACATCTTTCATATAGTTTGAAGATTATAAAGAGTATACAATGGTTCTGTAACGATTTCATTTTCGTGAACTAATACATAGCAAAATTACTGAGATTTCCTGTGCAAGTTTGTAGAAAACAAAAAAGGGAGAAATCTCTCGTCGTCACACTGGGAAAAGGCCTTCCAACCTCCAATATTTTATTTTGCATAGTCTGCAATGATGAGAAATAAATTTTGTTTGTAAAGATTTCATTTTCGTGAACTAAACCATAGCCAATTTACTGAGATTTCTTGTGCAGATTCGTATAAAGAAAAAAAAGGGAGCAATATTTCGTCGCCGCCGCCGGAAAAAGTCCCTCCAACATCCAGTATTTTCTTTCACATAGTTTTCAATGATGAGAAATTTATTTGTTTTGTAAAGATTTCATTTTGGTGAAACAAAACACTATTCACTGAGATGTGATGAGAAAATTTGCAAAAGGCAAGGTTCTTGGGATAACTTTGGGTGTAATAGTTGTTGTTCTTGGATTAAGTGAAACCATAGGCCTTTGGATGTGGTATCTATCCTCTCACATGAAACATCGGGACCAAATATCTAGAATCAAAGGTCCTAAAATTTTTCTTAAATATTTCAGTGTTAAGGATTTAAGATGCGGCTAAATAATGTGTGTTATGAATTGTTAGCCTATTTCTCTACCAAATGAATAAATAGATGCCCTCACGTTATGTGTTTTCACAAAAGTTATCTTGTCTCGAACTACAGTAAGCTCGGAGTTCATTTTCAATTACGATATTTTGAGAAAAGCTACTTCCAATTTTAAAATGGAGAACAAACTTGTCAAAGGAGGTTTTGGAAGTGTCTTTAAAGTGAGCTTCCTCATTTAAAATTTTAATTTATTAATTTTACTCTATCCATTATCCAATTATAAAGGGATAAATCATATATAATAAAATTAATTTTGACTAAGGATCAATTACATTAATGAACAGGGGGATCTACCTAATGACAAAGAGGTTGCAGTTAAGCGATTGAATCTAGTTTCAAGGCATGGGGACGCTGAATTTCTCAATGAAGAAAATATCATCAGTTGTGTTCAACACATGAATCTAGTGAAATTGCTTGGTTGCTCCATTGAAAGCTCAGAAATACTACTTGTTTACGAATACCTCCCAATCAACAGTCTTGACATGATCTTATTTGGTCTCTTCTCGTCCTTGAACGATTTAATGTTGCTAATGTTCGGTCTATTCAATTGGAGTTTATTTTTCTAGCTTGTTAATGTTTTTACTATATCTGAGGCATTGATTGCAGGTACAACAAAACGTCATTTACTTGACTGGAAAGAGAGGTATAAAATTATTGTTGGAACTATGCGTGGGTTGGCATATCTTCATGAGGAATCTAAGATTCGGATCATTCACAAAGATATTAAAGAAAGCAATATTTTACTAGATCATAAACAAAGACACAAAATAGCAGACTTTTTCTTATACATACTCTTCACAGAAGATTAGAACCGTGTTAGTACTAGAGTTGCAAGGACTTTGTAAGAATTGTCTCCACCATTCTGTCTCTTGAGGCCCCTAACATCATTTAATAAATTAGAATATATCATGAACCAATTACATGTTGGAAATAGTAATTACAAGTCGGTGATATCTTCACATCTCTGTCAATTTATCTATCATTCAATCTGTCAGTAGTCGATTTTTTAGTAAGTCAGTCTACAAGTGAAAAGTCGCACGTTTACTCAAAAGTCAGTCAACAAGAAAGAGATCTATAAATATAGCCAATCCTTTTCTTCTCGAGTTCTGATAAGTAGTTGAAAAGTCAGTTGTATTAATGGTAATGTTTAATGTTGAGTCAGTCTTAGATTCAATAGGAAGTCTCATTCAGAGTCCATATAAGTTCTATTCATTTATTTAGTCGACGATGCATAGTAGATGCACAGAGGATGGTGCAGAGTTGATAAGCAGAGCAGAAACAAGAGGTAGAGAGAACAACTGAGAACTAGCAGCAACTGAGAAGTGTAAGAAGTCTGAGCACAAGATCTGTTTCTGTGAAGTCAGTCAAAGAATTCATTAGAGTCGAATCTCATCTCTGTCATTGTATTTTGTATTCTCTCACTACGTTGAAGTTCATTGATATCAAACATTTTGTGTATTGACAAGTTTTTGTCTTATTTATAATTTTATGTGCTAAGCACAACACTGTGTTATTCTACATTCATAAATGATTTCATTAAGTGTGTGTATTCACAACATGTAGCAAACTAAGCATTCTATGCATTGGGCAGTGGTCTTGAGAATTCTCTCGTGTAGCCTGTTTGGTGCACAGTATTTGAAATTGTGTTGCACATAGTATATTGTGCATGCCATTGATCTAATATCTGTTATCAGAGTCACCCATCATCGGATCCAAGATCTGGTATCAGATTAGGATTATCAAAAGAAAATTTGATCAAGAGAAGGTTCTATCAAAACAATTCCAAGAGAAGAAACTCTATTGAAAAGTGAAATATGGCTTCTACCTCAAATCTGCAACTTCCCACTTTTATAGGAAAGAATTATGAGATGTGTTCCTTGACCATGAAGGCGTTTTTCTGAGGTCAAGATGTATGGGAGATAGTCAATAATGGCTATTTGGAACTAGTATATAAGGAAGGATATAATTCCCTCACACAAGTTGAAAAAGATGTCTTGAAATATTAGAGAAAGAAGGATGGAAAGGCATTGTTTTACATACATCAAGCCATGCATGAGAGCATACTTCCAAGATTTTCATCAGCAAAGCAAGCCAAGGAAGCATGGGACATAATACAAACCTCTTATCAGGGTATGGACAAAGTAAATATTGCAAAACTGCAGATTCTTATAAGAGATTTTGAAACTCTGTCAATGAAAGGTTCAGATACAATAAATTCATTCTACACCCATGTCATTGGAATAATAAATTAGATTAAGTCTTATGGTGAAACCATAGAAAACAAAAACTTTGTTGAGAAGGTACTTAGGACTCTTCCTCCTAAATTTGATACTCTTGTTGTGACTCTAGAAGAGAGCAAAGATTTGAGTCAGTTCAGTCTATATGAACTGCAAGCTTCCCTCATTAATCATGAACACAGATTGAATAGGTCAAGTATGTAAGTAGAGAATGCACTTTCCGTCCAGTCATCTATAATTCATGGAAGAGGAAGGGGAAGAGCTAACTCTATAAGCAAAGGAAGAAGTTCTGTCAGAGATGGATGCAGTAGAAGTCCTGGAAATACTGGTGGAAGAGGTCAAAACCCAGGTACCAGTCAGTCAAGTTGTCAAATAACTGACAAATCAAATATTCAGTGCCATTAATGTAAAAATTATGGACATTATGCATATGAGTGCAGAAAGAGACAGTATAATCAGAACAAGCAAAGTCAAGATCAGCCAAACAACACAAATAACCAAAATCACCCTATGTTTATGGCACACATTGTAGCAATGCCTAGTGCTACAGAAATGCCTAATATAGTTTCACTAGTTGAATGCAATGTTTCTCAAGCAAGTCCTTGTGACATATCGTATTTAGATCCAGGCTACAGTAACCACATGACATGAAACATAGAACTGTTTTCTAGTTTGGATGAGTTGGTCCAAACCAAGGTTACACTTGGAACAGATATCCAAGTCACTATCTAAGGCAAAGGAAGTATAAATATTTTAACTAAGCAAGGAGAACATAAATATATGATTGATGTATATTATGTTTCTGGTCTGAAGCATAATATGCTGAGCACAAGACAATTTTTACAAAAAGGATACAAAATCTACATGGAAGATAATCATTGCGTGATCATGGATAAATGCCCAAGCAATCTATTTATTGAAAACTTCTAGATGACAAGTAACATAATGTTCCCATTGAATTTGAAGCCAGCCAAGAAGAATAATACAACACTAGTTGTTGATAAAGGGAAAAGTGCACAGTTAGACACTGCATTTACAGCAGAAAGTGTGCGCAATACTAATGAATAAAATAGTGTGCACGGTATTAAGAAAGGAGAAAATGGCACAGAGATGAAGGCAACATTCCAATCTGAAATACAGGATGATTCCTGGTTATGGATTTTCATATTTGGACATTTGAACTTTTGAGGTATGAAGTTGCTACAGACAAAGGATATGGTAAAAGGTTTTCCATTGATAGAAAAACCAGAAAGGATATGTGAAGGCTGCATATATGGAAAGAATCACAGAGAATCATTTCCAGTTGGCAAGTCTAATAAAGAAAAAGCTCCACTGGAAATAGTACATTTAGACATTTGTGGACTAATGCAAACTCCATCTATAGGAGGCAATACTTATTTTCTAACATTTATTGATGATTTCTCAAGAAAGACATGGATTTATTTTCTAAGCATTAATCTGATGCATTGGGTTGTTTTCAACAGTTTAAATCACTTGTGGAGAAATACAGTGGTTATTACATCAAGTTTCTAAGAACGGACAGAGGAGGAGAATACATGTCAAGAGAATTTCAGAAATTTTGTAAAGTTTATGGCATCTACAAAAAATTTACCACGCGATACACAACACAACAGAATGGGTATTGGGTTGAACCAGTAGAAACTGTAGTATACATATTGAACAAATGTCTGAAAAAGAGTGTGAAGAAAAAAATTCCTCAAGAAGCCTGGACAGGTTCAAAGCATAATGTGGCACACTTAAAAAATTTTGGTTGCGTTGCATACTCACATGTTTGAGATGAGATGAGAAGGAAGATGGAAAACAAAGGACAAAAATGTATATTTGTTGGGTATTCTGAAGAAAGAGAAGGATACAAGATGTATGACCCTGTCGCAAGAAAAGTCATAATCATCTCTGATGTTCAGTTCGTGGAGAATGAATCATGGGATGGAACCATAACAAAGACAGTGAAAATTATTGATGCAATGTGGAATGATGAAACAACATAAGAATATGAGGTGTTTCAAATACCATGTACAAGTCAATGCGCAGTCCCTTCTACACCTGACACTACGACACAAAACACAATGCATAATACTCTAGTAAGAACAACAAGTGTGCAGTCTACACCTAGAGCACAACAAACATTAGCAAGCAATCTGAGTAGTTCTACATCTCTAGATCCAACATTAGCAAGGTTGTTACCAAGAAAGACAAGAAGTCTATGAGACATCTATAATGAAGATGCAACAAATTCATTTTTCAGTTTTTTCTTTGTTTTCACAAATAGATGATCCATTAACCTTTGAAGAAGCAGTCAAAGAGGATGTATGGGAACAAGCCATGGATGAAGAAATCAGACGCATAGAGAACAACCAAACATGAAAATTGGTATATGTTCATGAAGACAAGGATGTTATAAGTGTCAAGTGGATTTATAAAACCAAGAAAGATGCAGAAGGCAAAGTGTAGAAGCACAAGGCAAGGTTAGTTGCAAGAGGCTTTACACAACAATTTGGAATTAATTCCAATGAAACCTTTGCACTATTTGTGCGCATGGGCACAGTCAAAATAGTGTTAGCAATTGTCACGCGGTACAAGTGGCTAGTTTATCAGATGGATGTAAAGTCAACATTTTTTAATGGAAATCTAGAAGAAGTATATGTGGAACAACCACAAGGTTATGAGGTTCCAGGACAATAAGACAAAGTGTACATATTGAAGAAAGCACTGTATGGTTTAAAGCAAGCTCCAAGAGCTTGTTACAGTCACATAGATTCCTATCTCACACAGAATGGATTTCATAGAACTGAAAGTGAACCAACATTATACATCAAAGCAAATCAACAAGGTAACATGTTAATTGTTTGTTTATATGTGGATGATTTGATTTTTACAAGTGAATTTGGCATAGAATAATTGCAGTCAGTCGTGAATGATGAATTTGAAATGATTGATTTAGGGCTTATGAGATATTTTTTGGGAATAGAAGTGCACCAAGCCAAAACTGACATATTTATCTCACACTCTAAGTATGCGCATGAAATATTGAAAATATTCAATATGATAAATTCAAAAGAAGCACCAACACCTACCATAACAGGATTGAAGTTAAGCAAGGAAGATAAAGGGTCCAAGGTGGATCCCACACTGTTTAAAATACTGGTAGGAAGTCTTATGTATCTCACAACAACAAGATTTGATATTATGTATGGAGTGAGCCTAATTTAAAGGTTCATGGAAACTCCAAAAGAATCACATTAGAAGGGAAGAAAGAGAATCATGACATATGTGAATGGAACAAAATATTTTGGCATCAAGTACTCCACTTCATAAGATTTTAGACTCATTCGATACACTGACAGTGATTGTGGAGGTAGCATAGATGATAGGAAAAGTACCTCTGGGTACACATTTCATTTTGGAACAGGTATGCTATCATGGGCATCAAGGAAGCAACCCATTGTGACTCTTTCTTCAACAGAGGTAGAGTATGTCGCAACTACAAGAGCAAATTGTCAAGCAGTATGGATGAGAATGATGTTAAAATATTTGTTGCAGGAACAACATGAACCAACAATAGTTTTCTGTGACAACAATTCAACCATCATGTTATCAAAGAATCACGTGTTTCACATGAAAACCAAGAATATTGATACAATGTCTCATTTCATTAGAGAATTGGTGAATAACAAAGAGATCTGTTTAGAATTATGGAGATCAAAAGAACAAGTTGCAGACATTTTTACAAAGGCTTTAGAAAGACCAAGAAAAAGGACATTATTCGTTGTAGCATTATGGATATCTAGAGTTATATAGTCAAGTTGGTCAACATTGACAATTTTTCCTTGATGGGGAAATCGTAAGATACGAAACACTGTAGATGAAAATATAGTCATCACATAGAACCAACTACGACCAAGTAACATATTATAATCCAGGGGAATTTCAACCACTTCGATATCGACTGAAACGGTTTTACCCTTCAATGTTATAGAAAAATATTGCAAGAGTCTGTGAGGTTGGAAACCATGCCCATCAAATTATTTCAGGGTGGTAGGAGACATGGTAAGTTTAGGAGAACCAAGGGCTCTCCAACAAGGCAAAGACATGACACAGGTGGAGGCTCCTTCATCTAAAACAATGCAATGGATGTTTTTGCCACCAACCAAAATTTGAATTTGGAATGTTAAGTCGTGGGAGAGCCTCTCCTTAAAATAATCCAGATTAAATGTAATCATATTTGACTCCTCTAAATCCATAGCTCCAATGGTTGAAAATAAGGTTCTACGTTGACTTGGACAGTTTTGTAGAACTTCGAGGGTTGACATAGCACTAGGCACTTGCGCCAAATATTCAATGAGATTTTGGTTTTGGGTAGCACGGGCATTTGGATTAGATGTCACTTTTCGAATTGTGCCCTTGGGTGGGTGCAACACTCGTCATAAATTGGCTTCTCAGTCTGAAGAGGAGTGGAATATGGAGGAGGAGTAGATGTGGAGGTTTGATCAATAACCTTTCCATTGGCATGATTACCTAGAGTAGTATCATAAGTGTTTCCTTGGGTCATTACATTAACCACCTTAAACATGTACACCTCAGAGGCACTCGATGAAGCATCCCCATGGCAGGAATGACCTGTGTTTCCCCTTTGTGGAGCGGCAGGATTTTGTGAAACCAAATGTTGTTGTTGAACTTGTTGGGAGGTACCCTTCAAAAATTTAGCTACTTCCTCACGATAAGGTTATTATTTCATGTAGTGATCTTCCTACCAAATCATGCAAGGAAAATTATCCTTCCTATTCGATTGAGTATCAACAGTCTTGGCGGTATTTTGTTGGTCAGAAGATTTCTTGGATTTACCCTTGTTTTTCTTCTTAACTCTTGGTTTATGATATGAAGTGGATTGGACCGCATTCACCTAGAAGGTTTGAGCAGGAGCGGAAGTAGCCGTGGTGTTCGAAATGAAATCCGGTTTAGGATCAGGTTTGGTCGGATCATTCGACGGGTGAGGAGCATTAGGGATCAGATTGTAAAGTATGTTGGACTGGGAATATACCAAGTCCAAATATTGTGCATGGATGATACCGTGATTTTAAATAAAAAAAATTCCCATAGAAACATCTTTGGCGATGGGAGGCAAGAGAGACTTTGTAAACCAATCTGCAAAGATTTGTTCTAGAATTGGAGCTTTAATCAACCATCTATGTCGCCTCCACTCATGAATGTGATCAGAAATGTGGGTGGAAGAGGATTGCCTGAGTGAGGTAAAAAGTTTTGTACTGGTCTCATATTGTATAGGAAATTGAAAATGTGTCAAGAAATCCATGGCAAGAGAATTAAAGTCGACAAAGGAGTTATGTGGTAGCTCAATATAGCATTTGGTTGTTGCACCTATAAGTATTATATGAAAAAGTCTCACACGAATGGAATCGTCCATAAAAGAGTTGGAATAACACCATAAATGGAAAGTCATAACATGATTGTTAGGATCTTCCCCAGGATTTTCGTTGAATTTTGAAATATCAAACGGTAATTTGGCAGGGATGGCAGGCCAAAACGAGGCCTGTTGAATGTGATTGTTTGTCAAATGCAACAGATCTTCCAGATCTAAGGTAGACAAGAATGGAAGTTGTCGGTTATTGTGTGGATGTAACTGACGATAACCATATGTCATGCAAACACTAGTAGGACTGTATCTAGGTTGTGGTGAGATGGAAAAAATAGATGGTCCTCCCATGTACGATGGTTTCCCATGTTGTCCACCCATGTAAGGTGGTTGTTCTGATTGTCCACCTATGTAGGTTGGATGTCCTAGTGGTCCACCCATGCACTGTAATTGAAGAAATGGACCTAATACATACTAAGATTGACATGTTTATCCCCCCATGTATAATGGTTGAAGGGACAGTTGCGTTAGAATTGATAGGGAAAAGTTCATAGCTGAGGAATTCCTGCCAGATTGGATTGACCCTACAAAGGATTAACAACTCCTAGAAATGGTTTCCTAGGATACAGGCCAGTGGTATTATGGATAGAAGGAATTGCAGGAGTGGCTTGCCCCCAAGATTGTTGATGTTCCATCCACATAGGTTTCCCCCCAATAAAACGTTTCCCTCCAGTTGAAGGTTTCCCCCCAGCTAAAGTTTGGCCTCCCATTGAGGATTGACCTCCAATGTAGGGTAAACTCATCTATGCTTTTTAAGATGGAGGTTGAGTAGCTTCTGTAACCTTGGTTGAGTGAACGAATTGACTACCGACCATCTGACCGATGGAACGACCAAGTAAAGTGCTTGGTGTGTGCATGTGTGGAAAAAGTGAAGCATGAATATTACTTAACCCATCTACAAAAGGATCATATGTATTTTCAAGTGGTTGTGTCAGGGTTAGCTAGGTCACTGATATTATTAGTAAAGGTGCAACACCATCATTATTAACTACATGAGTTGTGGATAAAGACAAATTCCCAAGTCCTTCAGGAAAACCAAAAATAGGTGGGATCATGACAAAAGATGGTATAGTGGTTGAACCGAGTGGTAAATTGTAAGAAGAATAGGAATCAAAATATCTCGTGGATGGTAGATTAGCGAGCGGTAGGCTGAGTGGATCAGTAACTGAGCATTCACGTAAGATGGAAGGCTTTCTACAGAGGTTTTGAATGGTTCTTCTATGTGTTAGCTACTTCCAGGAGCTATGCTCCCAGTCTCAGAAGTTTGATCTTTAATCGTTCCTTCGTAAGAAACATTGTGTTGAGGTTCCTAAAATTCAGGTTCCATACCTTCTATGCTGTGAAATATCTGATCCTAAGGCCGAATACAAAAGTCAAAGAAACACACTCCTAATAAAACTAAAAGAAATCAACCAAGCAAAAGTAGGCTCAAGGATCTTTTGAAGATAGGATATCCAACCGCCAGTGAAGAAATGAGAAGCAGTTACCCTGACCTCCACATGATAGCCCTTCTCAGTGAAAGTAACCCTCACTTTTGTGGAATCACCCTCTAAGGGTACTAAGAGTGTGATACAATGTTTGTTCCAATTACCGTGAGAATTCCCCCACAGTCACTTATGTAGATACCTAGGAAAGGCCACTAAGGTTACCAACTCATAGTCAACTTCCGAGGGAGTAGAGTCGATAGTTGGGACCAAACATATGGGAAGGATATCAAAGTCTGAAATTCTTCTAGAGGACTGAGGACAAGTGGAGTAATAGACTCTAAAGGACCCCAGACGGATTCAAAGTTCACGAAGTACCGAGACCAAATGAGTTAGTGACACTTTAGGAAGGACCACCACTATATGATCTTTCCATTACGATTGGTGAAGATTTGGAGGTGTGATCTCAGCTACTCTTATGCACATGACATCTTTTTTAGCCCCTGTGTGAGAAGGGGTTCCCAACTATTATTATATGAAATTTGTATTTTTTCACTCTTTAGTGCTCTACAGTCTATTTAATAGTCTTGGACAATTTAATCACTTTTCCTAGTCCAAAGACCCTAATCTTGTGATACTGTTGGTGTGCTAAAACCAAAAAACGTTATATTTTATTTTATTAGCATGTGGTTGAATTTAATGGATTTTACTCAATAGGTTCACATAGATGAAAATGATGATGTGTGAGAGACTCAATTCCAATAGAATGGAAAAGAATGAGATGTAGTTCATTCTTTTTCGATGAATTCTATGTATGGAAATGAAAATATTTATATTCTTCTTAACACAAGAAAGTACTCAGAACATGAAACTTTCAATTTCTGGGATCTAGTTGATGCCAAACTACCAAGCAGATGTTTCCGAAAACTGAAATGCACATGCAAAACTAGGTGTTTTTTCAAACATGTACCAAAAAAACTTCTTAAATAATGCAAAAACTTATCTGTTTTATTATGTGTGCAATGATATATGCAAAATTTTATGCTTCTTATCTTTCAAATGAAATTAAAGAGATCAATGCTTGACACAAAGAAACGTGAGGCAAAACAAAAACCAAACAAATAGCACTCAAAAAATGATGAGAACTGAAAGAAGCAAAGTGTGAGATAACTTGTTCAATCAAGGACTCAAAGATGCAATGGAGAAAGAAAAAAAAACACTCATGAAAATCCTCAAATCATGAGCAACAAGAAACAACATTCAAGGATGGGCTGTGGTAAACAAGAGAATCTTAATCATCATAATGAAATATGTTTCAATGAAGACGAAAAAGGGCTCAAAACCAAACAACCTTTTCAAACCCTAGTTGATGAAAACTCCCAAACAATTAAGCAATCTGAAAAAATTTGCGAGACGAAGATTAGACAACTGAAAGGAAGGACGAACCAAGCGATCTTGTTAACCCAAGGGGATCAAAACTAGGAGATATTTGCAGACTCAAAGAAGGAAATGAAATGAGTAATAAATGTCAAATTCTTAATCAACCAAAGTCAAAGACTGATCAGGAGACTCTGGCTCAAAAACTCTCAAAAGCAGACTGAGAAAAACAGGGAAAAAACAATCAAAAGCACTTAAAAGAGGAGAATGGAATCCCTGTTACCAAAGGAATAGGACACTATGGTTCCCCCTAGAAGTCTTAGGAGGAGCGCCATTCAATCCAGTGGCAACCTGGTTTGAATTGCAGTGGAGTGTTGATTTTGAAAAATCTCAAAAATGGCTTCCAACAGCTAAAACTCAGCAGAGACTCAGTCAATGGCTTTGTAAATTCTTCAAACAAGAAGAGGGAAGGGAAAATAACTCATAATCAAGCATCAAACAAGAAATATCTAATGAAAGTCAGGGATACAAGATGAAACAAAGGAAAAATTAGTCAAAAGTCGATCCCTAGTGGAGTTGCCATTTTCCTATTATGAGAAATCTTACCCTCCGAACAGGATAAGCTCCCCTTTGGACAAATACCCCTTCTTTGATCCAAAGAAAGAAGAGAACAAGTGGTTTTTACTTTCCCTTTAAATCTAACTCAATCAATCAAGCAAGAGAGAAGAAGAATGTGGTGTACCTTATTGCGATGTTCGTCCTCGCTGCTCCAATCCTTGAGCTTGATATCCAAGCTCCTCAATGTGAATGAAGTCCTGTAAAGACTAGAAAAGGAAGTCTTCATCTTACTCTATATGATAATACAAAGAGGATCTATCTATGAAGATTGAAACGACAAAATACAAGCAAATGTAGTTGTAGAACACATGAACTTGAAGGGAATATTCCAAGTTTATATTAATTGGAAAGACAAAAGAAGGCACTTAAAAAGAATTCTTGATGACACAGTATATTCTCCAAGCTCTCCTCACCCAACCCCTTGCATGAATCTCTTAAGATCAGAATGATCATACTACAACAATTTCCTTCCCCGTCACCGTGGAAATACCTTCAATATATAGGCCTGAGAGGCTCAACCACCATGAGAAAATGAGGAAAATGGTTGAGTATATGGCTCCTTAAGTTTGGATTTGATCGTAATATACATCCATAGTATAAGAGTCGACCAAAACAACCTCATCCCTTCGGAGTTGTCCCTTAGGAAAAGGTGGGAGATTCCATATTTTTCTCTAGCCAAACTGGTGCCCCCCCTTAGTGAGAGACAAAGTGCCATTGGCGCCCCCTAATCAAGGCAGGGGGAGTGCTAGCGCTCCCTTAGTATGAGTAGGGGAGCACCACCCTTCATAAATGCCCAAAAATAGTCGAAATTTCCAAGAAAAAGGTGTGGTTCCAGACCCCAAATGGTTGGTTTTCTCTTCCAAACTGACTTAGGGATTTTGACAAATGTATTTCATGGTGTCAAGGGGTTGTGAAACTTAGCAAACTGAATGAGAAACTTGGTAAGGTGCATACGTCACTTGAGACAGTGCTTGCGACACTTAACAAGGTGCATACATCACTTTGCGACACTTACAACACTTAGGATGCAACACTCAAGTGTGGAATTTTGATGTGTAACACCAACCTATGAAGACAATTCATATGGTTGGAGTTTGACCACTTCATTACTCCATTACAAAACATTAGGTCTATAGAGCTGCAGAGCTTGACCAACTCAGTACCAAACAAATTCTCAATTAGGTCTTCAAAGCTTTTTTTGTAGCTATTAGATAAAACAAGGTCCTCATCTAGCCATAAAGGATTATGGCTGGAATCATTGCTTAAAAGAGTAGCTTGGTTAGTTGCATTCCTAGCATTAAAGTCTCCTAGTAGGAGGATATTACCTTCATTTTTCAAACTATAAATATCTCATTCTAAATTATTATAGGGACAATCGCTATCTAGATTGTTTTTCTTATAAAAAATAGAATTAATAGGTGCAAAATAACACATTGTTATATACATCTTCTTAGAATTGGTGTTTGAAATTTATATCCAAATGTATTGATTGAGAGGGTCGATCTTATCAAATTGAATGTGAGGAGAAATGATATTTCTAATATAACAAGCTATGCCTCCTATCCCTCTACGATGGGACTTTGTTCCATGTCGACCACAAAACAAAACCTTTTATGGTAGGGACCTTAGACTCTTCATGCTCCCAAATTTGAACTAGACAAATAATATCAATATCACTAGGATCCAACTTATCATAAGACCTCGGGATCCAAAAAAATTCTGGATAAAACTGTGTATTTGGGCTTGGTGCCATATGTAAGAAATGGTGTATTTGCACGAGGGAGATCTGTTTTTTCCAATCCACTTCAGAATTGACACGACTTAATCGTTGTTATTATATTATTATAATATATATATTGTAATTGGTTGGAAGTCAACTTAGCTTGACTTTTATTAAAACAATTTTTTTTCATATAGTTTCTATAATGTTTTCTATACATTACACATTTGTATTAAAACAATTTTTTGAAAAATCAAAATTTATAAAAACAAAATTTTAAAATGAAATATTTCTTGTATTTTGTGATTTTAATTAGTTGTTAACATTGAAATGACAAATTTTATGTCGTTTGTAATACATTTTTGATATTAAAATTTAATTTAATTACGCCGAAAGGCGTATACCTATTGGCAATGGGCACAATTAATCATCTTTTAATTTAAAATTCAAATCTGATGGCTAAGAATTAAAGATGTTGGAATATTCTTAGTCATCCTCCCAAATCAATGAATGTGATTTACTCTTCATAATCTCCTTGTATTTTTGAATGCATAGGTTAACCTGTTTACTTTTTAGCATTTACCTAATCATATTAAGAAATTACTATAGCACTATATGATTGTCATGTTTAAATGATTAACATTTAACATTACCATGTTTGGATTATTAACCACGGATTTCCTCACTTGTCCCTGCGTTCCTCGGGCGTTTTAGCAGTCTTTGCATTTCATATCATGTTTGGATTATTAACCATGAATTTCCTCACTTGTCCCTGCATTTTCCTCAAGCGATTTAGTGGTTTGCACGTTTCATATACCGTCTGCGCGTTTTATATGTCTTTCGGCGTTCATCAGTCACAATTATGTGACTGTGCCAGTAATATAATATGTGAAAAATACTATATAACTCCACCTGCATATAATTAACATAATTTCTTGTCAAACATAATTTCTCTGGCCACTATTAAATTTTCTAAATAACTAATCATAACATAAATTCTGACCACTATTAAATTCTATTAATGAAAACAAAACATAGTAAAGCTTCCTGGAACCTTCGTATTAATGGGTTGGGTTGGTGGTGTTCTCCCCGTAATGCGCAGAAAATGATTAAAAACATAGTGAATCTTCATGGAACCTTTGTATTAATGGTTTGGGTTGGTGGTGTGCCCCGTAATGCTCGGAGCGGAAAATGATTCGTCCGAGTACCTACCTTAGTCTTTTGATAAATTTTGTATATGTTAGTAAAACAATTAATTTTAGTTAAATATAAAAAAAAATTAAGTAATGAATTAATGTGATTATATCTATATATTTTTTTGATTACCATACTAATTTAAAAAAAAAAAAATTATACATTTATATAAATAAATAATATAGTTTAAAGTTGAAAAGTAAATAAATAATATGTAATGTTCGAAGGTAGTATACATACTTCCATAATGGAAATGTAACAAGTCACCATGGAGTGTCTTCATCATGATGTAAACATCAAGCCGTGTAGCTCAATCTACAAAGGGGTTGCAAGGGTATGAATTTCGTCTGTTGTAGAAAAGATTTTTGAAAAATGCACCACATATTTCTATATTATTTATTTTGTAAGAGATAAAATATTTTTGCTTAATTTTTTTTTTCAATGTTTAATGGTGTCCTCTCGTAGTTAAGAGCATTATTAGGTATCCATTGGTTGTTTGTTGTTTGTTATTTGTTGGGAGTTGTCAACTTAGACTTAGTTTAGATTTAACTTTAGTTTCATGTATGTTTTTTTTGCAATACACAAGGAAGAATTTATATTTCCATTCGATTTATATTGTGGAGCTTGGGCAGAGTTAACTTTGGTTTGCAGCTCCTTCGTGTAGTTTTAAGGTGCATTAAACGTAACCCACTTTCTATTCCTTTTTTCAATTAAAAGGAAAGACTACTTGGTCCTGATCGTTTGTTGATTTGATGCAAATCCGATTAAATATTTACACTTTTATTATTAAATACTTACTATAATTCATATATTTATTAATTATATTTATTATTAAATATTTATTATAATTTATATATTAATAATAATAATAGTTAATAATGACATTATAATCAATATATTATTATTATAATTATGAAGAAGAATATATTAGAACTAAAACAATAGTTAATTTAGGTGCAACAACACATATTTGAATTCTCAATTTTATTTCTTGTTTGATATTCTATGTTTTGTTATACAATTTTGTTATAAATCTTCAATTAGTATCAAAGCAACAAGTTATCAAGAGTTAGTAGATATATATTTAAGGAAGTGGCATCATTTCAATAGTTTACAATACATTCAAAGATCTTTAGGAGGCATGTTTGCAGTGACAGTTCGACAAATTTTAGAATGTGAAAAACTCAAATTTGAAGGAACCATAACTATCGACAAGGGTAACATCAGCCTTACCTGATCTCAAATCGCTCCTTTTACAATACATGGATGCAAACTAGAAGAAATCCATGGAAAGGGAACAAGAAAAAGGACTCCAAGGCACTCTTTTACATTCAACAAGTGGGCTGATTTTCTGAAGAATTGTAGAAACAAAGTCAAAGGAAGCTTTGGATATCCTACAATGTATATCAAGGAACAAATAAGTTCAAGTTTTGTTAGACTTCAATTGCTAAGGAAATGAATTTCAATATTTTTTAATGGAAGAATCAAAGTCCATGCAATAATTTTTTACTCATGTTATGAGAATTGTAAATCAATTAAGGGATAATGGATAAATCTTGGTGGATCATAAGATAGTTGAAAAAACATTAATAAGTTAAACTCCTAGATTTGATTTAGTTGTTGATGGAATGGAACATCAGAAAGCATGAATTGAAAACTCATGGAGAAGGGCATAGCATTGAGTATACGACATGGACTGTTTCATTCTATTCAATATATTGTTGGTTGTGTGTGGATGGAAAATTGTTATTTTCTAGGTCCACACTGCCTTCTTACATTTTGTATTTATGTGTTTGGATGCAATGGTGATTGCTCCAAATTTTTACAATCTTAATTATGATATTGCATAAAAAAAAATACCATGTTTGAAGTTGTGATTCACTGGAATAATGCTTTGTTTCTTCCTCCCTCCTACCCATTTGATGCATTTTCATATCACTTATCATTTGTTTAAATTGATCAAATTGGATTGTCACAAATGAAGCTTGCAATTATTCTAATCGATGTTGTTTTCTGCTCTTCATTGACCACAATGACCACCATGGTGGCATGAAGAGCTATATAAGTAAATCATTTTGTTCTCATAATCAATTTTTTTCTTCTATTGTTGTAGATCCAAATATGTTTATTCACCCAATCTCACACAAATGTTGTATAGGCTTTATTAGATGCATTAGATGTACCTGAGAATGGGGATTTAAATCACTAGTTCAAAACTTTGAACATTGACTATCTATGGCTACATCACTTTGAATCCTCCCCAAAAACAAAAATCTCATGGTCTTTAAACAACATAACCACCCCAATTCACTTCGGTGTTTACTTTCCCTGGGGGTATGCTAGTAATTATTATATTTTTTTCTTTAGACTAAATACAACTAATATATTAAAACATTTTTAAGAGACAGGTGTAAGCAAGTTCATTCACTTGTTTTAAAAAAAATTTCCATTACTTTCCAACATTCAACCTCTCCCTTACCTTTTCAAAAGACTTTTGCAAAAAAATTCTAAGATTTAATAATTGCACATGATTCCATTTTTTTTAAGAAAAACTTGTAAGTGGCTTAGTTTAAAACTAGAAAAATTATGCGTTGATATGTATTATAACACCTTTTTCATTTTTTTTTTGTTAAATAAAGAAGTCATTCTCATTCATTGCACGAAGACAATGTCACTTTACTTTTCAAGAATTAATTTAAAGGTAGAAAATTATGTGTTAATATGTATTACAACACCTTTTTTGCATTTTTTTTTGTTAAACAAGTGTTGCATGGCAGCGGAGTCCCTGCCAGGTTGGGATGGGAGTAAATGTGAGGTAGTAGAGACACATGGGTAGAAAGTTGAAGTAGATGTGGTTTGCATGAAGAACATAGTAATGTAAATATATAGTTTTATACATATGAAATATGTACTTTTATACATACGAAATATGTACTTTTATAAAGTATGGGGAAGATATTTTATAGAGCATGCATAGAGCCATCATTGCATACTTAGCCAGTTTTTGGATCACGGGTTCTCGGGGTGGCGGGTTCAAAGTTGGGCTTCTTATGTCCCGTGACCTACAGATAGGATCGACAGTTCCGTGATATACAAAATGACAGGCGAAGTGGCAGACTATAAAAATTTATCAGAAATTAATAATGTCAGTTATACAATAGAATAGTAATAAGGTTTGTTACATAGGTTCGTGGAGAAAAACACTAAAAAATTTGCATTGTCGAACTATTTTTCTTTAAAACTAAGGCTTTTCTTGGACAAAAAAGATATAGCATTGCCGAATTGGTTTTCTTTGCACATGTTTTACAGAGCATGGACAAAGCGGTCATTCCATACTTAGCCAGTTTTTGGATCGCGAGTTCTCGAGCTGTCGGTTTCAAAAATGGTCCTCTATTGTTCTGTGCCCTATACAAATTGACAAGCGGGTTTGTGAACTATACAAACTTATTATAAAAAAATAATGTATGTTACATATATCTGGAAATTATATGAACATTTAAAACATCAACGTCATTGAAGACCAAAAAATTAGCATACAATAGAAATTTTGCACCCAACAATTCTGTCATACACATGAGACAGTAATTTATAGAAGATTATAACATTGTACAAAGATTTATACTAATTTGTATAATGCTATGAAAATTCATACATTTTGTACTGAACAATTACGCAGTTGCGGGTTGGTGGAGGTTCAGGTTCACACTTTTAATGTCCAGCGTGTTACGTGATATACATTTTGCACGAAATCCTTTGGTCATATACATTTTGCAAGAAACAATTGCGTGATATACATGACAGAGAGAAATTTATAGAATATTATAACGTTGTATGGAGATTTAAAGTAATTTATATAATGCTATAACATGTCTTAGTTAATGAATAGTATAAGCTATTTTTTAAATTTTATTCAATATTTTTTTTTTATAAGTAAGATTGTATAAAATTCAGTCAAAATGAAGGAGTACAGAGAATTTCCATGGTTTCAAGCTGTAAATACTAAGCTTCCCTGAGGGAAAACCAACTCAACCAGCAAACCACTTCATAACTTAAGTGTAGATTGTCACTGATACAAAAAGAGTTCAAAATTATGGTTCGTAAGGGTGGGCGCTAGAACTGTAGAAAGTGTAGATAGCCTAATTATAATAACCATGGACAAAATGCATGAAAGGTCGGCATGTACATGACAAAACAACAGACAAAAAAAACAGAGATCACCGGTATGGGCTGAAGTGAGGAGACGCGGCCATGCAAAAGATGGGAAATGTCGTGTCCTTGGGAGGAGACGGCTCCTCCTGGAGTGGTGTGCGGTCTAGTTGCATAGAGTTCTCTATCTCTAATGGTAGGTACTCTTCCTTATGGATGTGTTTCGGGCATGATGGAAGCCTCTGGTCCTCGCAGTCTGTGTCTGCATGGCCCAAATTTTCTAGTGGAAACACTTTTGACAAGGTTTCTACTGCTTGGGCTATTGTTGATTGGGCTTCCTCTGGTGCGGGGAGATGAGCACCTTGTAACGCGGAGAAAAACTGTAGAAGTTGAGAGGATTTGTCATCCAGGCTCTGTAGGTGGAACTGGAGGTCATCCATGTCCCAATGCAGGTCGAATACCAGGCTCTGCACCAGTGCAAGGCCTATTTTCCACTTGCATTCTTGGTCAACGTTGGAACTCACTCGATATTGGGGTTTCCATCATGAATTTTGACTGGCTTCCGGACCATCCATCTGAAATTGGGTGTCGTGAAGCTAGTCCTGAAGCGACAGGGTGGTCAGAGAGTTGGGAGGGGCCAAAGGGCCTGGGTGTGAAACATATGCGGAATTGGCTAAAGGTCCTAGATTGTTGTTCAGTGAGGCCCCTGAGTAGTGCAACTCCTTCATTCTATTGGCAAGGGATGCAGGAAGGGGCATGAGAGATGCAGGAATTTGAGTCGACTGTGCCAGGGAAGAGGACGAGGTGGCTGAAGAAGAGGAGGATAATAAGGAGGTATCAGGCGGGGGATGCAGGACCGGGTGAGGTTGGTTTGCTGGAAGGTTGGTCGGCCTTTGGACTTCATTTGTAGCCGGGGCATCTCTAGGACAGTGGGAGAGAGAAAACACGGCAGGAACATAGCATAGCAGGACAAATGTAGAGCAGGGAAAGGCTAGGCAGGAAGCCGAGCTCTGAGAAGAAAAAGCAGGAAAGAATGAGCCATATGGATTGGCTAGAGCAGTTGAAATAGGTCGGGCAATTGGTGAGGTTCCATAAATGGCCGCACATGCAGAGTAAAGACACAACGAGGGTGCTGGTCCATCGAAAGGATGCAAAGGCAGAGTAGGTTGCACTGAGAGTAATGGTGCCATGCCTCGAGCGAGCTAAACTTGAACTAATTAGGTAGTTACATCACCGGTGCCATGGAGTATCACTCCTGGCTACTCTTCTCAACGTGTGTGTTGTACTAGCAACCCATCTACGGGAAAGGGAATAAATGCAAAGGATTACAAACATGTGGGCAAGACTATTGTTTAGATATGCTTTGCATACAGCCATGGAAAAAATACACAGAAATAGTAGTAACGGGCTGGTGCGTTGAAATTCGAGCTTTGTTGTTCTGTGGCATACAAATTGCACCCAGAGTTCCGCGACATACAATTTGACAATTGGAGTTATGGAATATTTCATATTTAAGGGCGTACGTATGTTACAAAGAAGAGTTGCTAGATAACAAATATGTAATTTGATTAAGTACATATATAGACCATTGTGGTTGTCGGGCTGGCAAGATGAAAATTGTGCTGCCATAGGTTCGTGGACAAAAGCATAAAAAGACTACCAACATCGAATTAGTTTTTTTTAAAACAAAGGCACGAGAGCTTCATTCCGGGTTGTCAGGGTGGTGAGGTGAAAATTGGGCTATTGTTGTTTCGTCGCCTACAAATAGCACCGAGAGTTCCGAGTTCCATGAAATACAAATTGAGAAGCGGTTTTGCGGACTATTTCAATTTTTGGATTGCGGGTTCTCGGGCTGTCGGGTTGAAAATTGGTTTTACATTGTTTTGTGGCCTACAAATAGCACTGAGAGTTCCGCTATATATAAATTGACAAGCGGTCTTGCAGACTATTTGAAATTTTGGATTGCGGGTTCTCGGGCCAGGGGGTTGAAAATTGACCTTTTGTTGTTTCGTGGCCTAAAAATATCAAATATGTAATTTGATGAAGTAGATATATAGAGCATGCATGAAAGCTTCATTCCGGGTTGTCGGGATTGCGGGCTGAAAATTGGGATTCTGTTGTTCTGTGGCCTACAAATACCACCAAGAGTTCTACGATATACAAATTGGCATGCTGCTTTGAGGACTAGAATTTTTGAATGGCGGGTTCTCGGTCTGGCGGGCTGAAAATTGGGCTTTTGTTGTTCCGTGGCCTACAAATAGTCTGTAGAGTTTCGCGATATACAAATTGACAAACGGACTTGTGAACTATTTGAAATTGAAGGCGCTCGTGTCGAACAAGTTTAGCATTCCCGAATTAGTTTTCCTTTTTACATATGTTGTTGGAGTAAAAAAAAAAAAAATAGTACTGACATCTGTTACATAGGCCGGTGCAGAAAAGTATGAAACAAATATGATTTCCGAATTAGTTTTTTTTTTTAAATCGGCTTCTCGACTTACACATTTTTTGGATCGCGGGTTCTCAAGCTGGGGACCCAAAAAACACGCTTTTGTTCTTCCATGCCCTAAAAATAGCACCAGCAGTTCCACGATATACAAATTGAGAATCAGACTTGCGGAGTATTTGAATTTTAAGGAGCTCGTGTCCCAAAAATTCAGCATTCGCGGATTAGTTTTCTTTACATAGGTTTTACATACGCTAGTGGAAAAGAGGGAAAAAAGTATAGTTCCAGTGTCTATTACATAGGGTGGTGGGTAGAAGAATGAAATAAATAGCATTCCTGAATTAGTTTTCTTTAAAACAGGGTCTCCTCGACACAAGAAATTGAAATTTATGAAATTATAGGTTCCTGCTGACCATAAACTATACATAGAAAATACACAATTTTTTTAAGTAGACATTTACTTTTATAGATACGAAATATGTACTTTCATAAAGTATGGGGATGAGATTTTATAGAACAATGACGGGGGCCCTCATTCCATGTCCTATAAAGAGCAGGCAGAGATACACGGTGTACAAATTGAGAAGCAGGCTTGCAGACTATTTTAATTTCAAGGGCCTTTGTGACAAACATTGTGCAGGACATGTTGCAAAGATACAAGAAATGACAGTCTCTTTACATTTGAGTAGAAAGAAAGTAGTGAACACAATTTTATGACAT
>SNQJ01S0026053.1:0-19144 GCA_010110895.2 Picea sitchensis
TTTTTTTCCTCTAAGAGTTGTTGCTGCTAAACTTGACTCCATTACCCTAAAAGGCACTAGTACACTCCTCACAAGTGATTGATTGATCAAACAACTCTTAAACTATATTCCCTAAGACTTCTACTAACTTATACTGACTTTAAGCTAGACTAAGTCACTAACTAATTTGTTGTTGTTGCAAAATATTGCTACAACCATCTATAACAACAACAAATTCATCCTAAGAGAAAGATTGAAAGTAGATTGGACATTACCATAATTGATTTTGACAATTGTTATCATTCTGTCAACCTAAGGCTATTGTTTCTTGTCATTCTTAAGCATTATTGAGGCATAATTGTTGTGGTTGTTGCTAACTATTCATTGCTATTATAAATATTTACATTGCTTTAGTTCTATACCATCTTGCTTATCTTTCATAAGTTTATGGTTTTATGAAGCATTGACATCATATGGTACTTGAAAATTGCATTTCTTTTCCATTTGTTGTCTTGTTCTAGGCAGGTACACCTAATTTATCTTTTGCTTCATCTCAATAAGACTTTGGAAATTTTGATCTAGGTGACCTGTGAGAGGGGTGGTACTTTCTTATATCTTTTACCTTAACCTTCTCAAACCCTCAGGACACTGGGGGCGTCTCCCCCAGGGTACTGTGGCATACTCCTAAATAGAAAGAGGTTTCCTATTAAGGTGACAGTGATAGGTCATCCTCCTTGTTACACCAATTCAATATCCACTTGCATTTCACTCGGGGCAAGTACAAATTGCACGATAATAGGGCCTTCACCCCAAATCGACGACCCAAATCAATTCTACCTTTACTTCAATCAATTATCTAGATTTTTTTCTCGAAGTCTCTTTGTCAGAGTTACATTGAGACCCTATGCTTTAATACTCCAACGACCAAATTCATCTAATATTTGAGATCATCTCCTCACTTAATCCTCTGATAGATCAACGATCCTTGTTGATTCAGAGTTCATATTTTATGGGAATCATAGCCTATTCCAATGGAGGGTAAAGATCTATTTGCAGTGTCAAATCAATGGTTGTGATTTATCCTGTCTCAAAACGTTGGATTTTCCACGGTTATCAATGCGAACTTAGACATGGATGTCTCAGGGATTCTTCTAAGTGTTTTCTCAGGCCTACTAAGCCTTCAGGAGATCTCTCTTTTCTCAAAAAAATACTAAGGTCCTCCCTTTCACCATTTAAGTTGAGGTTCTCGTCTCCTGCAACCCTTCATTGCAAGATAGGAGGTTTCACAGGGAGTTAACATTCTCTAGTCACACAGAGGTCTCCCTCAGACACTGGTTATTTTGATACCTATCTAAAGGTGCCTTTATCCACTCCTTCTAGTTGGGGTTTAAACCCTGTGACCATTCCAGGACTTAGAGTCTCGTATTTCTCCACATCCAGGAGATAACACCATATTTACAACCCTCTACGGCCTCCTCAAGCCACTATTATAGTTAAGTTGTCATTCCTTCTAGGAGGAGGATTTCAATGCTTCCTTCCTTTCACATGAGACCCATTACAACTATCATATTATTGTCTACACATGATACAAAAACAATCAATACTTCAACCTTGTTATAGGTCCACCACTATTCAAGTGCACATAATTGCAAATGGAACAAGATTCTATCAAAGTAACAGACTTATACATTCAGGTATATAATACAAGAATCAATCATTCATTTAATTAATTGTATAGAGCACATAGATACAACCAACCAACTGACTTTGGGCGCTCACCTTTCCACCCAACCATAGGATCTTCATGCTCAATAACTTCTGCTACATGCCACTCCTATTCCAGGCCATGATACCACCATGAATATCTCAATGCTTATTCACACGTTCTATTGCAATATCACTCTCTCCTAGGTTGGGCCTCTTCAAGGTTTATCATATGCCTTCCCAGCATTAAGATCATGAACTCTCAACTCAGGATGGGTTCTTGGGTTCTCAGACTAGTCCCACGACCAGTTTCTTTCTCCAAGACTCCCTGAACTCTCCTCGAGTTATCCCCTTGTGCTGATTCGGGTTACACACCTATGCCTCCCTTGCTTCCCCTCTCTTCTCTTGCCTCCTTCATGTTTTTCTTGCATTTTATCTCTTGGGAAGGTTATCAACCTATCCCCCCCTTCCTTCTATCAGAAGGCACCCATGGGTCAATCATGGGAACTTGTAAGGTATTTTCTATTGTCCTCTAGTTGATAGTTGTTTCTATCCCAATCATAACTCTATACTCCCATTCATTGAGGGTGGTTGGTTTCTCAACCACCAATCTTCCCTCATTAACTGATTTTCCTTTAAATCAGGGCTAAGTAGAAGTATGAATATTCCAAATATCTCTGTAAGGAGGTTTGGGTCATCTTGGCACAATGAAACACCTCTCTAGGTTTCCTCTATGGTATCATGGATAGTACTCAAGGATTCACCCTCACATTCAGTTGTTGGAAGTTATAATTAAACAATAATACATTTACATTTTTTGCATGCCATTTCATGGAAATCATTAAGAAAGATTAGTTACATGTTGGGGAAAACATGGGTCTTACAATCCCCTCCCCCTTAAAGGAACACCGTCCTCAGTGTTATTTTCAACAACACCTGACATGCCATTAACTTTCAACTACTTCAACAATGTTTTCCTCTTCTAGATTTGGTCCTTTCCTAGACTCTTGGAATTTAGTACATGCCTACAACAATTTCAAACAACATGCATATTATCACAATTTTCATGCATGAACATTTCATTGATGTTCATAACTCAAGGGGAAAAATTTCACATATCAACACAATACTTATCTGTGTAGTTCATGGATCTGCATCCATATGGCTTTCATATTTACTCAAATCACTATTTTCCTTGTCATACCCATTGTGTGCATGCTCCCATTCAACAGATGAATTTTTTTTAAAGAGTCCACTCAGACTTTCACATGAGCTATCAAAGTCTCCCCTTCCTTGCAGTCACTCTCCTTTTAGGTTCATGATCATGCATCGCCTTCTCTGTGATACAATCCTTCGGGTGATCCTTCTTTCCTGCTCATGATTTATTGCACAAGAAGAGTTTCAGAGACTTCGTTGAGTCTTAAAGCTGAAGCATCCCCCAATATTTCTCCGCCGAGGCATCCCTCTAGCTTGATCTGTCAAAAGCGTCCCTTTGAACCATGTTACCACAACACAACATTCTTTACGGTGATAATGACTTATCACAAAGTTCTTTTGTGACAAAAATAGCCCCCTTTCATGCTTTATTAATTGACAACCACCGTCTTTCCTCCCTGGACACATATTTTTATCACACCTTTGTTCACATGCATACATAAATTTGTGATATAGTTTCATTAATTTTCATTCAAAAATTCTTCCCAAATCTGTTACCCACAGATTTTCAAATTCACAATTTCATTTCATTTTCAGATCTGTTCCATATTGGAACCATAGTTCACAAGCATGCAATTTCGTTTTCCTAACAATTTGGCTCTTTACAACTAGCATACATTGGTATTCCTCATGGACTTCTAGTATTTCCATTTCGGGCCCTCCTTCCATGAGAATTTAAATCACATTAAACAAGCTTGTTAGTTCACTAGCATATTGGGTCATTTCGCGGCCAGTATTTCGGCCTTTCTGGTGAATTATGTAGGTGTATATTGTGACGAATATTGAGTCTCTCAAATGTCGTATCATAGAACATGGAAATTTCGACGAACTTGATATGCTGTCATAAACCACGGCGACCCTAGAGAACTTCTCACAATTGTGACAAAAAATATCGTCACCAATGAACGTATGTCAAGCTGTCGCGGATTTTTATTGTCATCAGTGGCGACAACAACTCTTGGTTTATAGAAAACTAATTAAAGCGAGGATTATTATTGTCAAATTAGCAATTGCGATGACGAAATTGCCGTTGCATATAACAAAATTTATTAGCAAGAATTTTTATAATTAAGTCGACTTGCAACAATTTTTGTTGTTTATGTAGAAAATTTGTCGCATGAATTTTTATTGTTGTCAAAATTGTGACGACGTCTTTTCTTTTTATATCAAAATTCATTGCGGGTACTATTGTTGTCCGAAATTACAATGACATCTTTATTTTTTATATAGAAAGAAATTAGTAGGATTTTGCATGGTCGTCAAAATTGAGATGAAAATTGTTTAAAAAAATAAAAAAAAAAAAAATTGGGCTAATTGTATGCTCTCAATATTGAAGGTATATATATGTATATCTATGTGCATAAGTTTATTTAGTACTAACATAAAGTTTTACAAGACAATTCATGAAAGCTACATTAACATGCATTTTCTATAAGATCCTAAAATATTCATGCTCAAGTACAAAAGGGAAATAAATGTATAATTCATGAATGCTACATTAACATCCGTTTTCTTGTAGATCCTAAAATATTCATCCTCTAGTACCAAAGGGAAATACATGTAATGAATGTTCACTAAACTACTTCTCTCAACAAATAACTATGATAATCCTTCAAAGAAACCATATTTCCATATACCTTAATCAACATATTGAATGCATATGGAAATATGTTGATTCCATAAAATTGGTAGTAAGTAGCATTAACATGTAGCTTTCCTATTTCTCATTGCAGTGACTACACTTTAGGGCATTAACTTGGTGGTGGCTTGGACTTAACCATGAGGTTTTTGGTTTCTTGTTTATCATTTCTTTGTTCAGAGTTTATCATGTAATTACAATAATGATCTAAGAAAACCACCATTCTAGAATAAAAATCACAATTGACAAGTTATGTTAGATATAAGTAACCATGAATGTATGTGTGCAAAAGAATAATTATATTGTTGAGTGGAACATAGTTTTTGGAACAACATATTTTGTACAATATTTGCCACACAAGTTTCATAATTTTGGTTGCATATTAATTTTACCATATTAATAACTATCAACAGAAAACAATGACATTATTTATATAGGTATCCTCTTCGATACTAAAGTTTATCTATGACAAAATATCTCTTGAAATTGGCTCTAACATTTCATAATCTAATTGTACACTTACTATAATGAAGCTATATATTTCGTTTATGTATAGTTGTATTCTAACATGTTTATTCATGAGAATATCCAACCATGCTACAATATCTGGGGTGTTGGCCGCAGTAGACCAGGGTTCAACACTACAACAATGCACCAATAAACCCTAACTACCAGCCCTTTGACCTTCTTGCAAAGAGAATGAAGTCTCACACGAGGTAGATGCAAGGGTGGTTGAGCCTCAGTGTCTATAATATAGGTGGGACACATATATGTGATTATGATACTTAATAGAGAACTTAGCTTGTTAGTTCCTCAATATGCAATCAATATCTACTTCAGCGATAAAATAAACTTCACAACATTCTGCGATCTAATGTATTTAATCATAGCATAGGTAAATAGATCAATTGTTAGAACCAAACGTATCAATATAGCATAGAAAAACCTCGGAAAAGTACTCAGCATGTGAAAAAGAGATAATTTCAGATAATAAGCCTCTTTGAGGGGCAACCTCTTTACCCACTTAAATGTTCAAGTACAAGATGATTCAAAATGAAAATGTCTCATGGTATGTATAGGAGACTAGGAGGTATAATTACAACTAATGGCCTAAAAGAAGCTGAGCATAAATGAAATAACATTACTATTCTAATATGCCCCAATTAAGGGGTGAAATGGTCCAATATTAATGGCTTAACATGCCTCCCTTGAGACAAGTGTTGTCCATGGCGGCTTGGTAACTCTGGATTCTTCTATAAAAGACTCATCTTCCCAGAGTGGAATCTTGATTTGGTAGTTTTCCTCCATTTAATGAGATACTCTGAAATGGATCTATAACTTTCAGTTAATTCTTGTGTCAGTGATGGCCGGCTCAATATCATTTTCCTTCCTAGTCGAAGTTACGGCAATATAGGTTTGGTAGGATCTTGTCGCCCTATAACTTTCTTTAAGCATGAAGCTGGAAGATTATTTTCCGTGGACACTGGACTCAATTTGTATGCCATAGTACCAATATTTTTGCAACACTATAAGGGCCATAGTACTTTAGATAATTTAACCCTCCTTCTTGGATTTCTTGAGGGACATCGTTTTGTATGGTTGTAGTCTTAAAATACCCAATCCCCTACTTCAAAACTTCTTTCACTCGATGTTGATCGCTTGTTGTTTCATACGATTCTTTGCCGTAGTCAAGTTGTCCTTTAGATTTGGAGAACTTGTTGTTGATTCTCGATGTGATCTTCCTTGCTTGAACCTTAGATTTTCTTTAGAGAAGAAGTGATTATGGAAGGAGGTTGGTATCCATAAAGTGCATAAATGGTGTCATTTTTTCTGCAGTGTGAAAGGAAGTGTTATACCACCGATACGCCAGGGTAACCATTTGAACCATTATTAACTTGCCTCGAGAACCAACAAAATTATCCTTCGGACATTTGTTCACTATCTCCGGTTTTCCATCGGATAGGGATGATAGGATGAGCTATGAGCCAATTAGTACCCAAACAGAAAATAATTAAATCCAAAAATGTCGATGAATGGGATCTCTGTCTTACAATAATCTTTGAACTTGCCATCTTGGCTTTTTGATTTGTCCATGAATGCGGTGGAAGCGTACTTGCTAGCTTTGAAGGGATGAGAAGTGCACAAAAGTGTGCGTGCTTAATTGAGGATCTATCAACAATCACCATGATGATACTCTTTCCTTGAGACTTTGGTAAGTAACCCT
Source organism: Picea sitchensis (assembly GCA_010110895.2). NCBI lineage: Eukaryota > Viridiplantae > Streptophyta > Pinopsida > Pinales > Pinaceae > Picea > Picea sitchensis. The sequence continues at coordinate 6,762 of SNQJ01S0026053.1, forward strand.
GTGATGAAAATCCATGGAAACCTCCTCCCGGCCCGACTTGGGATGGATAATGGTTATGTAAAAGACCGGGGTCTTAATTGTTTCCACCATATTTTATTTATTGACAAACGTGCATACAAACCTTTGAACACTCAGTTTTAGTGTCCCAAAAAAAATCCTTCTTGACTCTGGTAGGTTTTCAAAAAATCCAGAGTGCCCTCCTACTAGAGAGTTAATGCTGATTCCAATAGCACCTTTTGTTTGAGTTGGGAGTTCTTACATAAATATAAGTGATCTTTGTACCATAGTGAATCATTTTCCCGTGTAAATGTGTCTGATGCAATGGAATTCTGTTGCAACCTTTCAATGAGAGTCCACACTTTTTGTCATTCTTCCATTCATCCTGCTTCTATTATCAATCGGGTTGGATGGTCGAGATAACATAGAAGGCCTCAACATCTTCATCCTTTCATTGAAGTGCATCGCCTGGCTCATTTTTGCTTCCCCTTTTTATATATGGCGATTTCAAAATCATAACCAGTATCTTGGTTGCCAATTTTTGTTGTTCTTCGAAGATAGCTTTTGTTCAAGTATTTAAGACTATCATGATCTGTTTTGACCTTGAAGTTCCTACCTATTAGGTAGAGCCATTTCTTCAATGCATGCGATATTGCCATCATTTCCTTCATAAATGGGTTTGTGTAATCCATTTTGCTTAGTGGTCGACTTTCAAAAGCGGGGGCCTTCCTTCTTGCATTAGGACAACGCAATTCCATTTCCCGATGCATCACATTTCCACAATAAAGGTTTTTTTTTTTTTTGTGAAGTTTGGAGTGGTCAGGATAGGAGATTTACAAATCACCTCTTAAAGTTGTTCAAATGATTTAGTTGCCTCGGAGTCCATGAAAATGCATCCTTCTTAGTTAGTGTGTCGTTAAAAGTCTTTGTATTCTTCCATAGTTCCGAACAAACTTCTTGGTAGTAACCTGTCAAACCCAAAAATCCTCTAAGATTTTTAATGTTTTTCAGGGCTTGGGGCTTGATCCATCATGGCCTTAGTCTTGTTCAAGGGTCTACCTTGGCACCTTCATGAGATACAATATGACCAATACTCTACCTCCTTCTCCAAAGAAACATTTGGATGGTTTACCATATAGTTTATTTGCTCCTTTTGTGGTTGTAGCACCTTGTCAACATGTCACACATGATCCTCCAAGACTTTCTATAGATTAGTATATCATCAAAAATACTAACACAAATTTTCAAAGGAAGGGCTGAAAATGGAATTCATCAACCTTGGAATGTGGAAGGTGCATTTGTAAGGCCAAAGCATGACAAGGGCCATAATGGCCTTCATGAGTTCAGAATGTTGTTTTTTGGGATATCTTCTTCCCTTCATTCTAATCTGATGATACTACGAGCGAAGATCCAATTTTGTGAAATAGATTGCTCCATTATGATACGAATGGAGATCAATTTTGTGAAATAGATTGATGATACCTTGAGCGGAGTCTAACAATTCATCAATCAGGAATGAAACTTATCTTTAATAGTGATCTTGTTGAGCTCTCTATGTCGGACCTCCATTATGAGTTGTCTTTCTTGAATACCATTACTGCCCAGTGCAGTAAGAACTTTGGCTAGGTCTAGTGATGCCAACCTCTAACATTTCTTCAACCATGCTGCTCAATTTCCTCTTAGGCATAAGGGTGTCTGTGGCTGGTATTATAGAGAGGAACACTCCCAGGAATTAGTGGAATTTCATGATCATGATTTGAGTGGGTGGGAGACCTTTGGAATAGCATCTTCAAATACTTTTGGAATTCTTATCAATGATTATCTGGTAGGCATATTTTTGCAACAATGCCTTGATGCCTTTTTCAATAATTTTTTCATGCCATTAGAGCTTATCACCTTGCAGACTTCCTGTGATACCTCTCAGCTCAATTTCTTTTCCTTCAATAAAATTTCATGAAAAGTTCTTGAAAATTAAAAGCCTTTGTTCCTAATGATTGTAACCATTGGATTCCTAGTACAACATCACACACTTGCCCATGGGTATATAGCAATCATTGGACTATTCATTACATATTTACTACCATATTAGCTTATTATTATTGCATTTTCTGAGCAATTGATAGTTCCTCCATGCACCCAGCCATTACTTCGAAACTGCAGTATTTGGATATACAAAACAGTGAGATCTTTGGCTAATTCACAGTGAATGAAATTATAGTCTTTGCCGAGAATCAATTAGGACTATTACCTTTTTCTTTGATGTATCCTTAGATCTTGAGGGTTTGAGGGTGATAATTCCAGCCAATGCGACACACGATATTGTGGGAGTTAAGTCTTGAATGAAATTGCTTCGTTTCATCTTGAGATGGTTCTTGTTCTTGTTCTTCTTCTTCCTCTTCTTGTAGAATAATTTCTTCTCACCACACTTATAATCCCTTCTTGTACTTGTTGTCACAATTAAAGCATAAACCTTTTCTTTTCTTTCCTCCAATTGTTGAGGTGTGTCAGCCTTCTAGGTTGAGGTGTTTTAGGAGAAGGAGCATTGTTCTCTCTATAGATGTTAGGATAGGTCCTTCTAATTGTATAGCCATATATTTTTACTTTGAACATTTCTTCCCACCTTAAATGCATTCTCCAATGATTTGGGTTCCCAAAGAAGCACCTCATAATTGAATGTTATCTTTTAAAGTTCCTATAGATACATCAATCAAGTGCTCATAATGGAATATCGGTTCCCTTTATATTGAATCTTTGGAAGTTCTCAATGTATGATGGCGAACCTTTTGCAGAGATTTATCAATTGGCTAAAGAAGGTATTGCTCCTTGTATCCTCATAGTGTGCTATCATTTCTTCCGTGAAAATTGTCCAAGTGACAAGTGATTTCGCGAGAACAAAGCCATCGACACAAAATAAATTGGGTTCTAAATATAAAGAAACAATTCGTACCCTTTGTGTATGCGGCACATTATGAGGATACAAGAATTGCTCCATGAAATCCATGTGATTGGGTCCTTGCCATCAAACTTCTCATGTCAATCTTAGGAGCGTGGTTCTTCAACCAAAGTTGGAGTTTCTCATTCTTGATTCACCTTCCTTGTGTCCACATCATGAATTTCATTGGATGCATTTTCACTTTAAGGTATCTTCTACATGAATTTTTCAATGCTTCCATGATCTTGCTTCCATTGAATCCATCTTAGTATCAACTTAGCTTCCATTGAATCATATTTATCAACTTGGATTCCATTGAATCCATCTTAACTGTAGTTCATTTATGTCCCTAAAAATTTATTCACCTTCATCAAGTCCAAGTAGAGGTTCACGGAGGCTTATTTGGTGTAGAAGTTCCCTTTTTGAGTGTCATGTTGGCCAAGTACACTTTTGAACGTTGATTTTGATGTGGTTATGCTAGAAAATATTTCTTCTATTATGTCTCCCAATTTTTGGACCTTCTAGGTATGAAACTTTATCTTATGTATTTATTTGATATATTCTCTTCAATGCAGGAATTCTGATCAAAATTGGATGTGCCAAATTGAATTTACGATAACTACACAACTTGCCTATTTTTGGCCTTCCGAGGAGATCTCACTTGTATAGTGTATAGTAAAAAATAATAGATATAAAATAAGACTGCACTTTTAAAATACTGAACTATCCCGCGATACAATGCAACCAGTCACACACAATTTTGATACTCTAGGAAGAAGTTATGATTGTTTTACGGAACACCTTCATGAGACTAGCCAATAGGACTAGTCGATACCTCTCTACGGGTGTATATACAAATTTAAGATGACCCAGAAGCTCAATGTTTTACCAAATATAAATAACTAATTTCTGTAAATGGCCTCCAAGTGCGAGGGTAGAAAATTCTGAAAAGTTTTATAACAAAAATTCTGCAAGGAGCTCATTTCAGGATGATTCAGAACCCTATATTATCTGGGCTATATCTGAAAGTATAAGGCCTCATGAGATAAATTTTGAACCCAACGTACCTTGATCCATCTGCTAAATACTTACCCTCAATCAGGTTCCGCCGAAACATTGCAGAAAAAAAATTAAGTGAAAAATTCCTTGTCTCCGGATGTAGCAGCCCGAAACCCCAGACTTGAGCTCTGATACCATATGTAGGAGCCAAACATCAATATAGCATAGAAAAACCTCGGAGAATTACTCAGCATGTGAAAAAGAGATAATTTCATATAATAAGCCTCTTAGAGGGGCAGCACTCCTTTACTTAAATGTTCAAGTACGGGGGCAACCTCCTTTTACCCCACTTAAATGTTCAAGTACAAGATGATTCAAAATGAAAATGTCTCCTTGGTATATATAGGAGTCTAGGAGGTATAATTACAACTAATGGCCTAAAGCCGACATAAATAAAATAACATTACTATTCTAATATGCCCCAATTAAGGGGTAATGGGCCAACATTAGGGCTTAACACAGATCTAGCAGATCAAACACTAAACATATTCATACAGATCAGATCTAACATTCTCACATATCATTAACACTAAGCATAATAAGATTTATCTAATCATCTCAAAGCACTTAGAAAATAACATATAAACACATCAGAACATCACACAGAGCAGAGTAACACAATATTTACGTGGTTCACCCCCACCCTAGGGCTATGTCCACCAACTCTTCTTCTTTATTACCTTCTCAATAGGTTACATGCACAGAGCCTCCGAACCCTTCCCCGCATAGGACATAAGATTTGTGCATCTCGCTAGATCCTTCTTCCTTGCATTACAACACAAAGCCTTCCACTGTCCGTTACAACCACTTGCACTTAGCTCTGCAAGTCTCTTACATTCATGCACAAAGAAATTACATACTCTACTTGCACTTATCATACATTCACATATTACTAGCAGCCTAACATCACATAGATGCCTCTCCTTACATTGCCTAGACATCTATTTATATATTACAAAATAGGCCTAAGCATGGGTAAACCCATGGGCCGACATCCCAATCTCGTTACATAATCCCAAAAACCCAAAAAGGACCCAAAAAGAGGCCGAGATCCCGTGATATCCGCTTCATCTTGCGCTCCTCCTTCGACAAGCTATCGAAGTCCAAAATAGGTCAACATGACCAAGAATCTCCCAAAACTTGGTCAAGGGCCAACAAGCCCCCAACACTCACCTGTGACTCGTCCCAAGTCACTCTGGTCTGACTAGTTCTTCCTCGAACGCCAAGATCTTGGCTCAAGCTTCTTCGAACTGCTGTTTTTCTATGACCTCTTGCTCGGTGAACTCCTGGATTATTGTTTCATTCAATGGCCCTTCTAGGCACTGTTCTACTATGGTGACAACCTGTTCTAGCTCTGCTCCTTGGCTCTCGACCTATGTGAACAATTGGCACGCCTTATCTTGTACTGGTTGGATCCGTTGAGTGACTTCCATAACTTTTCTTTGAATCATATGGATCTGCTACTGGGTGGTGCACTTCTCTTGAGACTGCTTCATTCTTTCTATGGCCGACAGGGCCTTTAGCTGCACTTGTAGTGTGTCTGCATGCTTATTCTCTTCTTGGAGTTGCGACTCCAGTGCCTACAATTCCAGATTCTCGGTGAGGTTCTCATATGTTTGGGCGTTGTAGTTAATCAACTGTTCACATTACATTGAAAGATATTTTATTCTGTCAACTGCGTTGCAGGCAGTTGCTTCTCTTAGGTCCCTTACGTCTTGTGGGGTTTTGGGCACAATGTGTAGTTCCAAATCTGTCATGGGTTTTTGTAGTTGTTGGATCACTTCTTCAAGTTGTGCCACCTGCCGTGGAACTCACTCTTCGGTCTTTAATCCTACAACTATCATAGAGCGAAGTGCTCTGTTGATCATTTCCTTTACTTTGAGTTTCTCTACGAGCAACTATTCCTTGATTTGCTACAACTATGCTTTTTCTTCATCCTACTTTGCTTGGAGAGAAAGCTTTTACCGTTCGACAGTACTCTGTTTCTCTAGAAGGACTCCCTATACTTATGCTAAAGCCTGGGTGTCTTGAGTTGTTTCTTCCTGTGCTCGTTGAAGGCAAGCTTAGACTATATCAGTGATTTGGTGGAGTTGATATGGCTCATCTCCCAGTTCTGGTGTTCCTAGTAGCAGAGGTGCAGTGGAAACTGCGTGGCTAGACTGTAGTGCCTGCTGCACCCCTTGAAGTTTAACCTCAAGTCGATTGTACATCTCCTCCTGCTTAGCCTCTTGTTNCATGGCTGCTATGATGAAATCAAATTCATCTGGGGTGAGGATAGTCTGCAACTTGGTCATTGTTGCTTTCGACTTCTTTCGGGAAGAAGGCTTCAGAGGGGAAACCTTCCTTTTCTTTGAGGAGTCCTCCTCATCTCGAGGTGGTGTTTCCTTGCCTTTCTTTTGCTCAACTTCTCTGCCATCTATCTCTTCACCATCACCCCCTTGCTTCGGTGAGATGGAAGCACTCTTCATGGATGTACTATCTAAATCCTAGACCTCTTTAGTCTTCTTTATCTTGCTAGGTCTGGGTGTATCCATCGTAGTTTCTAGGATGTCTATGTCAGATATCTCTGCAGGGTCTGTTGGAATAAGGAGGTCCACCGACCATTCCTTGGTGATATCCTCCAAGTCCTTCTCTGTCATCTTGTAGTAGGACTGTAAATGTTTCTTATGTCCATCAACATGCGCTGTGATATAAATGAAATGCCTATCAACGCTGAACTTTATCAAAGGTCAGAACCTGTGTAAAGCATTCAGAATTATGCGAGGTGCGAATTGTATGGCTACCTTCAACTGGTTTTAGTATGTGGGGAACACAACATTTGACTGCCATTTCTTATTCATTTCACTAGAATACCACAATGTACTGAACTTCGTGGCCAAAGTTTCAAAGGGCTTGATGTCCGGGAAGGTCGCACCTTCTGGCATCTCCCAGGCAATGAAAGCGATCAGGATCAATAGCCAGCTGAAACGAAATTCGTACCCTTGATCCTAGGATTCTCTACAGTCAAGTTATAATTAGTTCACTAGGTACTACACCCAATTCATTTGTAGGCCCTCCGCGCACTTCCCTGTGAGGTCGACTACAAAACCAGTGACTTGGGTGGGTCGGTTCTTTCGTACTAACTTTCCTGCGATCAATTGACAAGTGAGGCACATTGCGCCGCTCTGGATAGAAGCTACCTTGTAGCCTTGCCTTCCCTTCTCAACATCGACGTAGGTGTCCTTGATCCTTTGAGCTAGAGCATGATTCATTATTTTTTCGGGATAGAAATCCTGTGGGTCAGGGCCTTTCATACTTAGCCTTGTGATCTGATTGATCAACATTGGATCCACTGTGATACAACAGTTTAACCACAAGTATCCGCCATGGTAACAGGACAAAAACAACTTGACACATGCATTCACCTCTTGGTGTCTTCCGAAGTGAGGAATCTTCATGATGTTGAACAATGTAGACTACGCGAGGTTCATAGTCCATGACTGAGGGACAATCTTCGAATTATTTCCCTTTGTTCTGGTCAGGTACTTATGTGGGGTGAGCATGTTGTAGACCTTCCTGTCGCTAAGGTTGAAGTCACTAAACTTCAACGCTGCAATCTTTTCTTGGTCTACATGAACTACGCGTACCACTTTCTGGAGGTACGCAGTGATCAAGGTGTACTCAAAGTCTCTGAGTGCACTGTCTTGATTTATTGCACCTATCAGAGGTGGTAGATAGGCGAGTAATATTCTCAGAATCAACTTAGCATTGTCAAGATCATCCCTGTGCTTAGTTCGCTTCTCATCTGATGGCTGGGATGGTCCGGCTTGAGAAGTTGACGGAGAGGCTGGTAGTCCTCTCATGGATGATTCTTGTACACCTGCAGATAATCCTCTCTCTGACATGACTCTTTCAGTCATCAGGTCAAGGAGTACTTATGTCACTTATTCTTCGATTGCGTTGAGTTCCTCAGACATATGTGCTCAATATTAATTAGATCAAGGTCAAATTAACTTAGACACTGCAGTAGAATAAACAACAAGAGCACAATGATCATTGTATACAATTCACTTAGTCCGCGGGCTCAAACTCTTGGTTAGCAAAAGTGTTCTCGGTGCGTGGCGCGACGGGATAAATAGGTAACTTGACAATGGGTCTCTTGCAATGGGCATGAAGCCTCATTAACTCTGTTCGGTTTGTTATAGTGTGGTCCAACGTTCTGGTGTCAATCCTTAAATTCATTTCTACTCGTTCGGGGTGGCATTCGAATGGTTATAATGTCCCCAATGGCTATATTGCTTCACCATGGCGAAGTTCCATGTGTTGTTGTTCTTATATCCCGACGAAGTTCCAATTTTTCAAATTTCCCTCCTGCAAAGTTCCCTCTGGAACTTTCTGTAACTTTTCAATCTTATCCCTCTTCTTACTTAACTTACTAGCCTTCTTTCCAGTGAGCTTCATCTTAGTATGTCTTTTTCCATTTTGATTCTTATCTTCGTTTGACATAGTCACTGCGTGCTATTGAGATTCTTTCCTAGGATTCAGGGGTAGTATCTCTTCTTTATCTGGGGTAGGTACTTCAGTCTTCTGTGAGTCCTCTAATGTTCTTCCATCTTCGACATCTGGGCCACTAGAGTTAAATAACTTCGATCTGTTCTCCTGTTCTTCAATCAAGTGTGCGATCCTTCTGGTCATGAAATCTTTTAAATCTTGTTTCTTCTGCTCCAAAACTTCTGCTTCTTCCTTTCGTTTGGTTTGATCTTGATCAATCCAAGGTTTTCCTAGTAACATTGTAAACGGGGCGCTCTCTTCAATAAATTTAATAATCTCAAAATCTTCTTCTGTCGAATTTCCATTGGCATTCGTAGGCATCTGAGTGATCTTTCCACATAGGTTTACCATTTTTCCTCTGAATAATCCTACTCCTCCTAATCAGGGAATCATAGTAGGCCTACCTATAGCTTCCCAAGTTCACTCTGTCATGATATTCACCAGTGTCTCTTCATCTAGAACACAGTCAATGTTGAAGTATCCTATTCTTGCTTCGATGCATTCTCTTTCTTTGAAGGTCTCTGATAAGATGATATGTCGGTGGTCATTCAGGGTTTCTTTCATCTGTAACAATACTTTCTCTAATTCTTTCTAGGATTCTGCTATTTCTGGATCTGCCTTGGGGTTTTCATAGTTCAAATTCATTCCTTCAAGCTTAGCAATCATTCTAGGGCAATCCAACACTTCATGGTCCATAGCTTTGCAACAAAGACAACTAGGTCTTTTTTCAGGGCATTCCTTAGCAAGATGTCTTGGTCTTCTGCAACTGTAACAGAGGGTTAATCCTCTCTTTGTTTAAATGATCCCCAACTTCTCCTGTATTGCACACTAGGATCATAGGAGCTAACCTTCAACAAATTCTTTCTAGGATCTTACATCCACTTGTTAGTCCAAACATTCTTTCTGTGCATATAAATAACATATCTTTCACTATTCTTGTTAGATCTAGTCATATCAAGCCTTCTTTCATCTATTAGTGCCCTAGTTTTCAAGCTAGGATAGAACCTATCAAACATACCTAGATCCATACTTTAGAAACAAAAATTTCCACTTATCTTACTTTTACAGAGTACAAAGATTTCAGATCTATAATTTTCCTACTATTCTTATCTTTATCAGAGCACAGAGCTTACAGATCTTGCCTCTTTTCTTCAGATCTGACCTCTTTTCTTCAGATCTAACCTTCCTCTTAGCACAAAGCTTCATAGTTTAAGTAAAATATTGCGCACTAAGGCAACAAATCTACGCATGGAGATTTTACAACTTCAAAACGAATCTCTGCACAAATATTTTTCTTTATCAGTTCCCAACAATCACAGTTTTAGGTCTCGGCAATGGAACCATTTGTTGGCATAGGGGCAGACCCAGGGTTCAACACTACAAAAACGCACCAACAAAACCCTAACTAATGGCCCTTTCGGCAACACCTGCGAAGCAGATGAAGTCTCACTCGAGGTAGAGGCAGGGGTGGTTGCGAGACTTAGGTGTCTGCAACGTTAGCTGGGACACAAATCTATGATTATGATACTTAATAGAGAACTTTGCACCGTCAGTTCCTCTATATGCAATCTATATCTACTTCGCTGATAAAACAGAGCTTTGAAACATTCACACTGATCTAATTTATTTAATCACTTAGGATAGGTAAATAGATCAGATCTATCAGATCAAGCACTAACATATTCATACAGATCAGATTTAACATTCTCACATATCATTAGCACTAAGCATAAGAATATTTATCTAATCATCTCAAAGCACTTAGAAAATAACATATAAACGCATCAGAACATCACACATAGCAGAGTAACATAGTATTTACGTGGTTCACCCCCACCCTGGGGCTACGTCCACCAACTCTTCTTCTTTATTATCTTCTCAATAGGTTACATGCACAGAGCCTCCGAACCCTTCCCCGCATAGGACATAATATCTGCATAGCTCGCTAGATCCTTCTTCCTTGCATTACAACACAAAGCCTTCCATTGTCCGTTACAACCACTTGCACTTAGCTCTGCAAGTCTCTTACAGTCATGCACAAATAAATTACAGACTCTACTTGCACTTAACATACATTCACATCTGACTAGCGACCTAACATCACATAGATGCCTCTCCTTACATTGCCTAGACATCTATTTATATATTACAAAATAGGCATAAGCATGGGTAAAACCATGGGCCGACATCCCAATCCTGTTACATAATCCCAAAAACCCAAAAAGGGGCCGAGATCCCATGATCTCCGCTTCGTCTTGCGCTCCTCCTTCGATAGGCTGTCGAAGTCCAAAATAGGTCAACATGACGAAGAATATCCAAAAACTTGGTCAAGGGCCAACAATGGGTTTTCTACAAGAGCTTTACATCTTCACTTTCAAGTAAGTACAAGGCAATAACTATATGGTGATCTACTAAAATATTTATATCACACAAATAAAAAGAAGTATGCTATTTTTTTCAAAGTAGACATACAATTTTTTTCTTTTTTTTTTAAACTTTTATAGACATAAACCAATATGCTTCTAGCCATATAATATTTCCTACCAAACAAAACCTATAAATAGAAGGAAATAACTATAAAATCCATTCACTAAACTACTTCTCTCACAAAAATAAAAAGAACGACTTTCTTTTGTCAAAGTAGACTAGATATGGGATTTAATTTGTATAGAGATAAATCCATACACATATGGGCACATAGGATTTGATACCAATGAAAATATATAAACAAAAGGCTTAACTATAAATATGAATGCCTCAACTACAATTTTGACATAATTCAAAACAATTATGGTATTCCTTCAAAATAGTAATATAGGTTCAATGTAGAATAAAGTAATCTTTTTTCAATACAAACATGTCAAGGTCGCCAAAATCCCAATGCAAATAGAAACAAGGGGGAAAACACCATGAATTAAAAAGGTTATTGGGATCGACATCATTGGGATAAAATTATATAAGAGTCCATGAAATTCAACTAACTCTATAAGAAGGTCAACATGAATATCCACTAGGTTTGATAGGAATCTTTGTAATTTTGCTAAGTCTAGGTTCTATAATTTTGGTAGAAGGATAGGAAAATCTAGTTAACACTGGGTACCCTGACAAATAACAACCATGTCTTAATAAAAATAAAGGGAAATAGTAAGTTTGATTCAAATTTCATGATAAATGTATATCATAATACCATGTGTATTGATTCTATAAGGACCATCCACTAAATTGATTCTCTTCCATAGGCAAAAGTAGCCATGGATGTTCCATCAAAGAAAAAATAGGAAATAGGCATTCTCATTATAAATTTAGCAAACTATCTAACAAGTTCAACAAATTCATATGGATTGTGTTATAGGCATTCTCATTATCAATTTAGAAAACTACCTAACAAGTTCAACAAATTCACAGGGGTTGTGTTAACTTTCGAGGTTACTTTGAAAGTATTTACACCATGTTTGGGGGTGCTTCATGAGATTTGGGGTACATGGTGTATGATTATCCCTTGGATGGTTTGAGATGGATTTTCACATTGGAGGTGGTTTACTTAGTGGTTGATTAACCTTAATTGAATGCTTGCATTACATTCCTCCTTGGAGTGTTGGAGATAATTAGATAAATTGGGACATTATTTATGTTGGCCAAATTTATATTGGTTTCTTTCTTGGGAGGATGCCCTAGATTGGAAAAAAAGCATTGACGTTCTAGAGGAGGGAATTGAGCCCTAGACACCATAGGGTAGCTTGGATTCTTTCATGGAGGCATGCATTTGACTTGGGGATGCCTTGGTTGCGATAGTGTTCATGTAACTTGAGTGGAACCAATGGAGCATGTGGCTTAGTAAGTGGAGTGGAACCAATGGAGCATGTAG
>SNQJ01S0026053.1:19154-34297 GCA_010110895.2 Picea sitchensis
AAAAAAACAATGATAATAAATAATCTAAAGGGATGGATGAGATGATTGAGGTGTTAGTAACCTAAGGCCTCAAAGTCTAAACCCTATAAGGAATGTGTTGGCACAGGGACAGACCCAGGGTTCAACTCTAACAGCGCACCAAAAAACTTTAACTACTGGCCCTTACGACAGTACCTGCAAAGTAGATGAAGTCTCACCTGAAGTAGCAATAGGGGGTTGCAACTTAATATCCATGTGTCTACAACCAGAGGAAATGAAAGATAATTCTAGGACAACAACGCAAGATAACCTAGATATTCTTAACAGTATTATGCTAGCTTCACGAATAAGTTATAACTTATTATCTTTAACAAGGACAATATTAGTGAAATAACAATATTAAAGACAATAAATAGAAAATCATCAACCACATCAAACGACAAGGTTTTACATGGTTCACCCTCTCCCTAGGGCTACGTCCACATAATTGTGTTTATTGATTAAGTAGGTGAAAATACACAGTGTTATCTATGCACTCAACTACAGATCCTCCTCTCTCTTTCTCTCTATTTTCTCTCCCTGTGCACCCAGCTGTAGAGTAGATCTTCGCACCCAGCTGAAGACCCAAAATACAAGAATACTCTAAAATATAACACTTTTACATCTCAATATCACAATCACCCTTTATCAACTCTTCTAGACCTTTATTTATACATTTCATGACTCTTAGACAACCCTAGACCGAAGCCTAGGTGTCAAAACCCTAGGTCCACATAACCCACATTTTAAGGACTTCGCCGACCTATTCTTCCTTATTCTCCGCAAGGTACTCCAAAGCACCCATTAGTATCTTCTTCCGGTTGTTGACTTCTCCACGATCTATCTTCCTTGATCTTCTCTTTCAACAAATTGATTTCTTTTACTTTGTTCCTTCTTTTCTTCTTCTTTAACCACTTCGACCCTTCCTCGGTTTGTGTGCCTTCCACGCACTTCGTACTTTGTCTTTATTCTTCCGTAATCTTCGCTTTCTTCCTTAATACATGACCAAGGGCCAACAGGGCCCCAACACTCACATGTGACTTGTCCTGAGTCAGTACAGGGCTGAGCCTTCTTTATTACTTCGACTGCAGACTGTGTAGAGCAGTCTATTCTTTTTGCTCTGTCCGTACCTATCACGTGCAAACTGACTTTTCTACGTCTGGTAACTAGTTTCAACTACACCTGGTACCTAGTCCCTTCTTCCTTTTATTTTACCTAGATCTGCGAGGCAGCTGGTTGTCACAATACATCTTCAACCGACTCCTGTTTACTATTCCATCTTTCCATTCTCCATTAAGAGTCTTAAACTACACATCTCCGCCTTCTGTAACATAGAAAACCTTGAATGGCCCAAGCCAATGTGTCCTGAACTTTCATGGATGCTTCATGAACTTGTTGTCATATAAGAGTACCAAATCTCCTTATTTAAATGCTTTTCTCTTTATATGTCAGTCATGGTAATCCTTTTCTCGATCTTTTTGTACCTGCTGATTAAATCCTACAATGAACCTGTCTTCGTCTAGTTCTATTAATTGTCGAGCCTGTCTTGAACAATGTCGGTGTCATCCATACTTGTAAATGTTGCAATTCTTAAACTAGGAACCAAATATTCCATAGGTACTACTGCTTCCTGGACATAAACTAACTTAAAGGGAGTCTGTGTTGTTATATTTTTGCAAGTAGTTTGATAATCCCATAATACTGTTGGAATTCTCAAGTCCCAATCATCTATGTTAACACTGCAAATCTTAGTCAGCATTGTTTCCAAAATCTTATTGAAATCTTTGTCTATACCATTCGCCTATGGGTGGTATGGTGTGCTCTTTTGATGGTGAACTTCGAACTCCTGAGTCAAGGCTTCAATAGTTTTGTTAATGAAATGTGTGCCTTGATCACTCAAAAGGATCTTTGGGCATCCAAATCTGGTTATGATATCCTCAAAGATGAATCGCGCAGCTATAGCTGCACTACATTCTTTAACTACTCTTGCTTCTGCCCATCTGGTCAAATACTCTATAGCAGTGATGATATATCAAGATTTTGTGTGCTTTCCTAGTGGGTTGATCGGTCCCACAAAGTCAATAGCCCATTTCTCAAATTCTTGTAAATTTAACTGAGGTGCCAAAGGCATATCATCCCTTCTAGAAGGTTTCCCTACTCTTTGGCATACATCACAGGCTCTGTAGTATTCCTCGTCATCCTTCTGTAAAGTGGGCCACCAGAGGCCAGCTCTGAGAACCTTCTATGTTGTTTCTTTCCTTTCATAATGTCCTCCTACGATGCCTTTTTGTTCTACATCAAGAATCAATGGTCTTTCTTCCTCCATAACACATCTTCTTAATATTTCATCTAGTCCCATTTTATATAAGTGTCCAGCTATAAATTGAAAATCTGCAGCGCGGACTACCAATTGTTTCTTCTGAATAATTGTACACTCGTGAGGTACCATTCCTATGGATAGGAACTGAACTATCTCAGTGAAGTGATCATCAACTTTCCTGATGGTCAACAATTGTGCATCTGGTAGTGTATCATCCAAACTGGTAGGTTCCTCTCCATGTTATAACCTGGATAAGTGGTCAGGTCCCTTATTCATTCTCCCTGGCTTAACCACAATCTCAAAGTCATACTCCTGGAATAATAATATCCATTTGCATGTTCTTCCCCCCAACACTGGCTTGTTGACTAAGTACTTCAATGCAAAATGATCAGTAAACATCTTAAAATTTCCTCCCAACAAGTAGTGTCTAAGATTCTACAACGCATATACCATAGCTAAGCCTTCTCTTTCAGTGGTAGTATAATTTATTTCAGATGTAGAAAGCTTCCTACTAGCAAAGTCTATAGGGTGGTCAATATCTTCTGCACCCATCTATGCTAAAATTGATCCTAATGAAATGGATGAAGCATCGACATGAACATTGAATTCCTTACTACAATCCGGAAAAACAAAAATATGCATTGTGACCATTTTCTAATTTAATGTGTCGAAGCTTTGTTGGCATAACTCTGTCCATTGAAACTTACTATCCTTTTTTAATAGATTCTCCATAGGTGTTTTTATCTTTGCATATCCCTTAATGAACTTTCTGTAGTATCCAGTGTGTTCCAACGCAGTGCTCAACTGTCTAACCGAATGATGCAGGAGCATCGTCAACGACAAGCAAGCGTGGGACAAGTGCAACGCATTTTGAGCACATGATAATTTGTTTAAAATCTTTTGAAGATTGGATGCACCAAACTTAAATGTGATAGTTAAGGAGAGGCGTACTAATAGATTGTAATCAGACCTTGAGCGACTCACTCTTGTCTGAAGGACTAAGAAGGCATTTATGTTGGTAGGTATCTTTAATGCATAGATTAGACAGTTTAGAATGAGAGAGGGAAAACGGAATATAGACACCCTCATTGTGTATTGTAACATTAGCATAATTAGGAGCATAGAAGAGAAGCAGAGATATGTGTAGCAGACCCCATGTACAGAAGTTCTGAATTAATACAAAGAAATTGTGATTCAGACTCATGGTGTTCATATATTCTCTGTGTATGCATCTTTGAATATTATGCTCATGAATGTTTTTCTCTTTCTGTCATGCAATTGCTTTTATGATATGTATGAATGATTTCTAGTTGAATGTTTGAAATCTGAGAGGAAGGGAGAACTGAAATGAGTTTCAATTGTTTCTCTATCTGAGAAAGAGTTCCTGGAAGGAATGCAGTTGAATTGTCCGCAAGGAGTGTGTTGACAAAAGCTTCAGGGGTTCGTCTCTGAAAGCTCAGGAGAGATAGCGTTTGTTCTCATATTCCCACAAGAGGTGAAGTCAAGCACAGAAGTCATGCAAGTTGTACATAGACCAAGCTTGAATCCAGGGATTGAAACCTGAGAAGCTATTGAGGGACCGTTGTTGTAGAGCGTGCGCAAGGTCGAAAAGAATTCAACACTTTGAGTGTTTGGAGGTTGCCGCAAGGAGTGCGTGCAAGGGTCTTCTTTAAGGCCCGAAGTTGCGATAAATCTCAGGAAGGATAAAGCCTTTGGAACTATTGAAGGAATCAGAGTTTTGTGTCGCAAGTGGATAAATCTGAGGAGAGAAATCTTGATTCACTTCACAGAAATCTTCAGGAGGAAGAAACAGACAGTCAGAATCCTGTGTAGAGGGTTAGCGAAATCCCGCTAGTCGTCCGATCTGATAAAGGAGCGAGGAGGTTACGGTTGTGTCTGGAGTTCAATCTCAAGAGATCGTGAGCCATTGGATCCTCACCTAGTTACCCGTCAGCCGTCCGATCTGACAGGAGTTTCACAGGGTTTAACCCTCTCAAGCCGAGTGAAAGTCCCAAAGGATATCGGGAAATCAAGGCGTCGGAGTTCGGGATATCAGAAATCCCATGGACAAGAGATAGGGAAAATCCTTAGTGAAAACCCTGATACAAACCAGAAACGTCCATCTGTTGGGACACATGGTAGGAATCGAGAACCATCGGCATATCGGATATTTGGAAAGCAAGATTCCAAGACCCTTTGAGTCGCGAAACATCGAAAGGATTACAATCATGGATCTCAGGGAGGACACGTGTCACGTGATCATCCAAGTCAGGGATTCGGTCATCGGGAACCACGTAAGTGAGTGTTTTGGCTTTGCATTTGATGAAGTCCGAGGTTTGATCTGAACCGTCCATCCATTTGGGGTGCGTGTCGGAAATCCGAAGAAGATGGGGTTCGACGTTTCGCAGATCCTGAAGACAGGAAACCCTTGCATTTCGAAATTGCGAAGTCCAAAATCCCGATGAGGAGGAAAGCTCTATTATGGGGCCCAGCTGACGTCATCTCGTCATAACGAGGGATCAGGAATTTCCACAGTGAAAACCCCGAAGCAGACGAGAACCGTCCATCTTTGAGGACACGTGGCAACAATCTCGAGTTTCGGGGAAAGTCCCGAAAAAGAGAAGTCATATCAGGAAATCGGGATTTGAGAGATCGAGAGTCTCGAAGACAAGTGTATTTCGTCATTTGAAATCGTGAATTTTCGAGGGAGATCTGGAGCTGTTGGTTTGATATATGATCACTTCCGTTGATTGTGTTAAGGCGGAAAGAGGTTCCTAGTGATGTCATATCGGGAATCAGAGAATCGGGGATCCAGAGGACAAGAGGTCACATATATTTCGACATCAGAAACCCCGAAATCCTCAAAGGTGGTAGGACCGCAGTCATATAAAAGGAGTTCATGTGGACCACGAGCCTAGCCCAGAGGGCTAACTGAAGTTAGAGCATATCAGGATATAGAATATCGGGAAATCGGGAAAGCAGAGGTTGTGACATCGGGATTTTGAAACCCCGAAACTCGATTGTCTATTTTTCTGTCGTGAAGAGAACAGTGATCGGGCCTAGAGTCTACAAGGAATAGAAAAGACTTGTGGGTCAATTTTAAAGGAGATTCCAGTGGATAATCGAAGGAGCCACTCCGACTCGAAGTTAGAATTAGAACGATCCTTAAGACCGGGAGGTTAGCGCATAGGTCTTTTTCGAGGCAGAGGGTGCGGCTGCGTCAGGTTTGGTATCAGAGCGCAGAAAGGGTTATTTTATTTATGTAGCAGAGAAAAGGAAAATTCACCATGCCACCAAGAAGGAGGGACAGACAATCACCCAATCCTGAAGAGGAAAGGGAAATCTCCAGACGAAGTGGTAGGAAAGTGCAGAATCCAGAAGTAGAAAGAGATCTGCATAACATACGCACCAGACTTGTGGACATGGAGATAAGACAAAGGTGCACAGCTGATGTAGGAGATATCAGTGAGTCCAAAAATGAATATGATACTGGACATGAAGAAGAGGAAGTTGCAGCCGAAGATGCCGCAAATGAACGTTTGATTAGAGCTATTTCAAGAATGGGTGCAAGAGAAAAAAATGGACATCCCAGATTATGAAGGAAACCTGGATGCAGAGAAGCTTCTAGACTGGATTAGAGCCCTGGACACATACTTTGACTATGAAGATGTCGAGGAAGACAAGAAGGTCAAGCATGCTATCACAAAATTAAAGGGACATCCAGCATTGTGGTGGGATGAACTACAAGATGACAGACGCTGCAAGGAAAAGCAGAAAATCAAGAGTTGGGATAGGATGATTGCAAATATGAAGGCAAAATTCATCCCCAGGGATTACCAGATTACTTTGTTCAGGAGAATGCAGAACCTGAGACAGAAACTGATGACAATGAAAGAATACACTGAAAAATTCTACAGGTTGAACATCAGGGCAGGTCATCGAGAAAGCGATGATGAAAAGGTTGCCAGGTACATGAATGGCCTGAGGTATTATATTCAGGATGACATGAGCATGGTAACCATCCGAATGGTGGAAGATGCTTATCAGATGGCTCTAAAAGCTGAAGAGAAGTTGAGTCGAAAGCAGGGTCAAAGAAGCTGAGGCAGAAGTCAGCCCAAAGGCAAATCAATTGTCCAAGATAAAAATCATAAGACCAAGGAGGACTGGAAGAAACCTCAAACTCGAACTGAGAGAGGTGGAATCTCACAGTGAGGGCGATATGTTGAACAGAGATGACAGCAAACTGAGCAGAGAGGAGATTATGCTGATAATAATACTTTTCCTCGTACTAGAGGAAGAGGAAGA
Source organism: Picea sitchensis (assembly GCA_010110895.2). Taxonomy (NCBI): domain Eukaryota; kingdom Viridiplantae; phylum Streptophyta; class Pinopsida; order Pinales; family Pinaceae; genus Picea; species Picea sitchensis. Next base: position 25,798 of record SNQJ01S0026053.1, read on the forward strand.
GGAAGCGGTGGAGTAATAAAATGCTTCACGTGTGGAAAGAGTGGACACAAATCTTATGAATGTCCAGATAAAAAGAAAGAGGGTGGAGAGACTCACATCGTTGAAGCACAAAGGCGAGATGTTGAGGCAGAAGATGATGAAGGTGGAAGATCACTGATGATGCCAAAAGTCCTCTTAACACCAGAGAAGGAGGTGGAAAGCTCAGTCCAAAGGAATTGACTTTTTCGGACTGCTTGCAAAACCAAGGATAGGGTATGCAAGGTTATTGTGGACAGTGGTAGCACAGATAATCTCATTTCAACAGAGATGGTAGAAAAGCTGGAGTTGGAGACGAGTGAACATCCGAGTCCATATAGATTTATGGCTACAAAAGGGACATCAGGTAAATGTCACTAAACAATGTTCAGTTGAATTTAATATAGGAGGATATAATGATAAGATACTCTGTGATGTTGTTCCTATGGATGTTTGTCATTTATTGTTGGGTAGACCGTGGAAATATGACATAAATGTGATTCATGATGGGAAGATGAACACATACACCCTAGAAAAGAATGGGAGAACTCATATGTTGCTTCCAATCAAAGATAAGGAAGTGAAACCTGAAGTAAGTAACATTGTACTTCTCATGAGTGGGAAGGACCTCCTTACCAAGGTTAAGAAGAAGGAGGAACCGCAGTTCATTGTGGTCAGGAAACCAATGATTGTTTTAACCAGCACAAGAGTGGACGATTTACCATAAGAAGTTCAGGAACTGTTGGAAGAGTTCGCTGACATAATAGTGGATGAACTACCTCGTTTGTTGCCACCAATCAGAAGTTTGAGTCATCATATTGATCTCATACCTGGAGCCAGTTTTCCAAATAAAGATGCGTACAGATTAACGTCGTAGGAGAATGAAGAGGTCAAAAGACAAGTTCAGGATTTATTGGATAAGGGGTTGGTTAGAGAAAGTTTGATTCCATGTGTTGTTCCGACAGTACTCAGTCCGAAGAAAGATGGAGGCTGGAGGATGTGTACTGACTCGAGGGCGATCAAGAAGATAACCATCAAATACAGATTTCCATTGCCAAGGATGGATGACCTGATGGATTGCTTAAGTGGAGCAAATTATTTTTCGAAGATTGATTTGAAAAGTGGTTATCACCAGATTCGTATGAGAGAAGGTGATGAATGGAAAACAACCTTCAAGAATAACGAAGGGTTGTATGAATGGCTTGTTATGTTGTTTGTCTTAACAAATGCGCCAAGTACCTTTATGAGGTTGATGAATGAAGTCTTGAGGGATTTCATTGGAAAATTTGTTATCGTATCTCTGGATGACATACTGATTTTCAGTAAAACAAAGGCAGAACATCTGGAGCATTTGGCTACAGTGATGCAAAAAGTACAGTAAGAGAAGCTGCTGATAAACGTGAAGAAATCCTCATTCATGAAGACATAACTCATCTATTTGGGCTTTGTTATTTCTGCAGACAAATTAAGGATGGATCTAGATAAGGTGGAAGTGATCAAGAATTGGCCATCACCGAAGAACATATTTGAGGTGAGAAGTTTTCACGGATTAGCTAGTTTCTACCGGAATTTCATCAGGAATTTCAGTGGAATTAGTGCACCGATGATGGACACAGTGAAGAAAAGACACAAATATTTTCACTGGATAGAAGAGGCTGAGAAGAGTTTTAATCTGTTGAAGAGGAATATTACGGAACGACCAATCTTGGTGTTGCCGGATTTCCAAAAGACATTTCAAGTGAAATGCGATGCAAGTGGATTTGCAATAGGGGCAGTCTTGAGTCAAGAGGACAGGACGATAACATACTTCATCGAGAAGTTGAATGAAGCAAAGGTGAAGTACTCCACATATGACAAGGAGTTCTATGCTATCATCCAGGCATTGAAGAAATGGAGGCATTACTTAATTCCCAAAGAGTTTGTCTTATACAGTGACAATCATGCATTGCAGTTTGTGACTCAACAGGAAAAGTTGAATCAGAGACATGTTAAATGGGTAGAATATATGCAAAATTTCACTTTTGTGATTAAACATATTTCTGGAACTGCTAACAAAGTTGTTGATGCTTTGAGAAGGAAGTGTTTGTTGTTGCAGGAGTTCAAGGTCAAAACATTGGATTTTGATGATCTCAGGGACATGTACAGAGATGATCCAGATTTTAAGGAGGCATATGAAGAAACTGAGAATCCAATTCTCAGAGACAAAAGCCAATGGATAGAATACATGATCTGGGAAGGATTATTGTTTAAAGGTAATCAGTTGTGTATTCCAAAATGCTCCATGAGGGAGAATCTGTTGAAGGAGAAACACAGTGGAGGATTGGCCGGACACTTCAGTCATGACAAGACGCTCGCAAAGCTGAATGAGTCATATTTTTGGCCGGGAATACGAGCATATGTCAAGAGATTCGTGGACAGATGCAATATTTTCCAGCATTCAAAAGGGAAGAGACAGAATGCAGGATTTTATCAACCATTGCCCATACTTGAGAGGCCGTGAGATGCAGTCAGCATGGATTTTATATTGGGTTTTCCAAGAACACAAAGAGGTTTTGACTCAATCTTTGTGGTGGTGGATAGATTTTCCAAAATGGCACACTTCATTCCATGTCAGAGAACCAGTGACGCAACTCACATTGCAAATCTATTTTTCAAAGAAGTCATTCGACTTCACGTCTTACCAAGGAGCATAGTTTCGGATCAAGACACTAAGTTCGTGGGACACTTCTGGAGGACCTTATGGAAGAAGCTAGGAACTAACTTGTCATTCAGTTCATCTTATTATCCTCAGATGGATGGAAAAACAGAAGTGGTAAACAGGAGTCTGGGAGACTTGTTGAGGAGCCTAGTGACAGAACACCACAGCCAGTGGGACAACATATTACCACAAGCAGAATTTGCTTATAATGATTCAATCAACAGAAGTACAGGGCAGAGTCTGTTTCAGAGTCTCTATGGCATGCAGCTGAGGGGAATCTCTAAATTGAGAAATTCAGAATAGAATGCGACTAGGAGTGCTAGTGTAGAAGATTTTGCAGAAGCGATGAAGGAACTTCACAGCGAGGTGAAGGAGCGTTTACATAATTCAATCCAGGAGTATAAGTGAAGAGCAGATCAGCATAGGGGACAACTTCAATTTGAAGTTGGTGACTTGATTCTGGCACACCTAAGAAAGGAAAGGTTCCCAAGAGGGACACATAATAAACTGAAGATGAAGAAAATCGGACCATGTAGGGTCTTGAAGCAATTTGGGGCAAATGCTTATGAGATTGAATTACCAGATGGGATTGGAATTTCTACGATATTCAATGTCTCATATTTGTACCCATACAGATATGAGGAAGCAAGAACAAACGATGAACAGTCATAGGTTCAGTGGCAAAAGAAGATGTCAGTTGCAGAGAAGCCACAGATGGAAAGCATACTAGACAAAAGAATTGGCAAGGAGACCAGAAGAAAACAATACTTTGAATACTTGGTCAAGTGGAAAGGACATCCAGTTGAAGATGCCAGATGGGAGAATTAAGCATAGATTTAGAAGCATGGACAGACCATGCGAGAGCTCATGGACAGGAGCCCATGAAAATTTTCAAGCGAGGGAGTATGATGTAGGAGCATCGTCAACGACAAGCGAGCGTGGGACAAGCGCAGCACATTTTGAGAACATGATAATTTGTTTAAAAGATTTTGAAGATTAGATGCGCCAAACTTAAATGTGATAGTTAAGGAGAGGTGTACTAATAGATTGTAATCAAACCTTGAGAAACCCACTCTCGTCTAAAGGACTAAGAAGGCATTTATGTTGGTAGGTAGCTTTAATGCATAGATTAGACAGTTTAGAATGAGAGAGGGAAAACGGAATATAGACACCCTCATTGTGTATTGTAACATTAGCATAATTAGGAGCATAGAAGAGAAGCAGAGAGCTATGTAGCAAAACCCATGTACAGAAGTTCTGAATTAATACAAAGAAACTGTGATTCAGACTCATGGGGTTCATATATTCTCTGTGTATGCATCTTTGAATATTATGCTCATGAATGTTTTGCTCTTTCTGTCATGCAATTGATTTTATGCTATGTATGAATGATTTCTAGTTGAATGTTTGAAATCTAAGAGGAAGGGGGAAGTGAAATGAGTTTCAATTGTTTCTCTGTCTGAGCAAGAGTTCCTGCAAGGAGTGTAGTTGAATTGTCCGCAAGGAGTGCGTTGACAAAAGGTTCAGGGGTTCGTCTCTGAAAGCTCAGGAGAGATAGTGTTTGTTCTCATATTCACATAAGAGGTGCAGTTAGGCACGGAAGTCGTGCAAGTTGTGCACAGACCAAGCTTGAATCCAGGGATTGAAACTTGATAAGATGTTGAGGGACTGTTGTTGCAAAGCATGTGCAAGGTCGAAAATCATTCAACACTTCGAGTGTTTGGAGGTTGCCGCAAGGAGTGCATGCAAGGGTCTTCTTTAAGGCCCAAAGTTGCAAGAAAGCTCAGGAAGGATAAAGCCTTTGGAGCTATTGAAGGAATCGGAGTTTTGTGTCGCAAGTGGATAAATCCGAGGAGATAAATCTTGATTCACTTCACATAAATCTTTAGGAGGAAGAAATAGACGGTCAGAATCCTGTGTAGAGGGTTATCGAAATCTCGTCGGTCGTCCGATCTGATAAAGGAGCGAGGAGGTTACGGCTGTGTCCGGAGTTCAATCTCAGGAGATCATGAGCCATTGGATCCTCACCTAGTTACACGTCAACCGTCTGATCTGACAGGAGTTGCACAGGGTTTAACCCTCTCAAGTCGAGCGAAAGTCCCGAAGGATATCGGGAAATTGAGGCGTCAGAGTTTGGGATATCGGAAATCCCATGGACAAGAGATCGGGAAAATCCTTAGTGAAAACCATGATACAAACCAGAACCGTCCATCTGTTGGGACACGTGGTAGGAATCGAGAACCATCGGCATATTGGAGATTTGGAAAGCAAGAGTCCGAGACCCTTTGAGTCGCGAAACAGCGAAAGGATTACAGCCGTGGATCTCAGGGAGGACTCATGTCACGTGATCATCCATGTCGGGGATTCGGTCATCGGGAACCAAGTAAGTGAGATTTTTGGCTTTGCATTTGACGAAGTCCAAGGTTTGATCTGAACCATCCATCCATTTGGGGCACGTGTTGGAAATTCGAAGAAGACAGGGTTCGACGTTTCGCGGATCTTGAAGACCGGAAACCCTTGCATTTCGGAATTGCGAAGTTCGAAATCATGATGAGGAGGAAAGCTTCATCATGGGGCCCAGCTGACGTCATATTGTCATAACGAGGGATCGGTAATTTCCACAGTGAAAACCCCGAAGCATACGAGAACCGTCCATCTTTGAGGATGTGTGGCAACAATCTCGACTTTCGGGGAAAGTCCCGAAAAAGAGAAGTCATATCGAGAAATCGGGATTCGAGAGATCGAGAGTCTCGAAGACAAGTGTATTTCGGCATTTGAAATCTCGAAGTCCTGAGGGATATCCGGAGTCGTTGGTTTGATATATTATCATGGTCGTTGATTTTGTTAAGGCGGAAAGAGGCTCCTAGTGATGTCATATCAGGAATCATAGAATCGGGGATCCAGAGGACAAGAGGTCACATATATTTCGACATCAGAAACCCCGAAATCCCGAAATCTAGTAGGACCGCGGTCATATAAAAGGAGGTCGTGTGGACCACGAGCCTAGCCCAGTGGGCTAACTGAAGTTAGAGAATATCGGGATAGCGGAGATCGGGATAGCGGGAAAGCAGAGGTTTTGACATCGGGATTTTGAAACCCCAAAACCCGATTGTGTATTTTTCTGTTGTGAAGAGAATAGTGATCGGGCCTAGAGGCTGCGAGGAACAGAAAAGACATGTGGGTCAATTTTAAAGGATATTCCAGTGGATAATCGAAGGAGCCACTCCGGCTCGAAGTTAGAATTAGAATGATCCTTAAGACCGGGAGGTTAGCGCAGAGGTCTTTGTCGAGGCAGAGGGTGCGGTTGTGTCACCGAAGTAGGAGGAGGTAGATCAACAATGATATCAATATTGGAAGGATCTACCAACAATCCCTTCTTACACACAATGTGCCCTAACAATACTCCAAAAGGTGAAAATAAAATGCACTTCTTCAGGTTCAGGGAAATCTGACATTGCTTGCACTTATCCAACATTAATCTCAAACATTCAATATGATTTTTTAATAGACTATAAACAGTTCAGTCATCAAAGTATGCCTCCAAAAAATTATGTAAAAATTCCTCAAATTCTTCAACCACCACCCTGGAAAAGATGGTTGGTGCATTCTTCAAACCGAAAGGCATCACAGTGTATTGAAACAAACCCCATTCTGCTGCAAACATAGTCTTATGTCTGTCCTCCTTAGCAATTATGATCTGGTGGTAACCTGAAAATCCATCTGTGAATGAATAAACTTCATGTCCTCCTACATTATCTATAACTTCATCAGTAAACGGTGTAGTAAATGGATCATGTAAACGTGCATCATTCAATTTCCTTAAATCTACACAAATTCTGATTTCAAATGTAGAAAGATTACTTAATTTTGTGCCAATCCAGTGAACTGCCTTAGTCAATCTGGCACACCTCTGCATAGAGACTTCATACATTTTGTTCTGCCAATTTTCCAATGTTTCTTCTGAGTCTGATGAGCATGCACTTTCACTTCGCCAACTCAGATTTCCATCTGTTGTAGGATTAATGTAATCATGTTTTCCTGTTGTCAGTTTATAGATGTTCTCTAGCTCATAAGCGCAATATTCTTCTCTTATATGTTTTGTGTATCTGCGACCTTCATCAGGATCGAGAGGTGCAATGACCCTAAGGCCATCACCTTCAAACATCATTATTCTCTTTTTTAGATCAACAACAGTCAAATTGTAAAAATCCCTATCAATTCCCAACAATGCAGGATAGGGACAACTATCATCAACAATCTCAATTACTTCAAAGTCTGCAAATGTCCTCACTTTGTCGATGTCCACAGGGACATGCTCTAGTCTTCTAAAGGGGCTCATCACCTGTTGATTATCCATCCTGATCCTAATAGGAGAGTAAATCAACTTAGGTTTTCCCATCAATGCCCAAGTCTGCTTTGTCGTAACATTTACTTATGATCCTAGGTCGAGGACCACATAGTCTATGTCTTAGTCTCCAATCTAAGCACTAAGGTGCAATTCCTTGCTTGTCCTCCTTTTTCTAGATACTTGATTCACAACTCTACTCAACAGAGGATCTTCTCTTCCAATTTCATATTCTTTTATCAGGTGTTGTAGTTCCTACATAGCTCTTTCATTCTTAATCAAATTAATACAAGTATTCAAGAAGTCCACAAGCTTTCTTAACTCTTTTCCTTGTCTCGATGGGGCAGAATGATCAAATGATGGAGGCGTTTCACATTCCCTTACTTCTGGTTGTGCCTAAGATGAAGAACCTTGTTCACCTACAAATTCTCTTATTGCTTCTTCAAAAGTATGCTTTTATTTCCTTGGATCAAACAATGGTGCCTTTTATGAATCTCTTTTGATCCCTAATCCATCTATAGTCTTCCCTAGAGTCACCCTATATTCTCTTGTGACAGTGCCCCCTCTAGTAATAACAACAACTCTGGGTTCTTCATCGCGAGGTTCAACTAATATTAGTTGAACTTGTTGGTTCCCACCTTGTCTTTCCTGAACTTTAGCTAACAATACTGGACAATATTTAATGACATGGTCAAATGAATTACAATGCCTGTAAGTAGTACAAGGGTTCTGACAATCCCTTTCCAAATGACCATGTTGGGTGCAGTTATAGCAAATAATCTGACCTCGACCTCAACCCATGCCTCCTCCTCGTCCTCTTCCTCTGAACCCACCACGAGGGTTGAAGTTTCCTCTTCCTAGGGAATTGAACTATGTAGTATTTCCTCCTTACTATAATTCTCCTTGAATTCTATATGCATCCCTTGACCTTTCATGCATGATATCATAAGCCATACAGTCCTTCTCATCATGCCTCATGGATTTACAAAATGTGCAATAAATATTGGTGGGTGTCTTGACATATTTCTGCATATAATAACATTCACCGGAGCGATGTCTATTTTTACATACCTCGTACCATGGTAAGGTAGCCTACTTCAAAGGATTAGGGGCTCCAAAGGCCAAGTATTCATTAAATAAAGGACAGTGCTCTTTGTCATGGCCCTCTACTTTTCATACACCAGGTGTTTTCTCTTTTCTCTTTTTCTTTGTCCTTCTTAATGTCTTCAACCTGTAAAGATAAACTAGTTAATTGATTCAAAATCTGACTCATACCTGGGTTGGATTCTCCCATAGGGGTTGCTTCTAGTTTCATGGCAATATCCAATGCGTCAGGCTGCGAAACGACCTTATGTTGCATCAAAGGAAATCTAATGTGTGGCAGGAGGGAAACAATGAACCATTCCTTATGGTGTTCATCTAGAATCTGAAAACTTAAATGG
>SNQJ01S0026053.1:44233-56970 GCA_010110895.2 Picea sitchensis
CTTGTCCATTCAACACTCTAAAACTAGGGAAAGAGTAGTATTCTGTCACGGTTTGTTCCAGATCCGGGTGGATCTGTGGAGATTGGTCTGTGTCCGCACTCACGAATTTATCCTTGAACAAATAGTGTGCTACCTTTTCACCTCCTCCGACTCTTGTGGCCCCACACTGTTCTCGTAGTTGTCGGGATTTTGCGTTTCACGATTTCGCGATTCCCGTTGCAACGTTCACAGGACTTCAACCCACGAAACCCCGATATGGAATCCTTGTGTAAATCTGATGGTCCTTGTGACTCGGATCTACGGTCCTGCCCCTCCTGAGCTTTCAACCTTTAGAGAATACTCGTTGTATCTCCCCTGCTCCTCTAAGAGATCTAACGGTTTACAGAAATTCACGAATTCTCGTCGGAGAATTTCGACCGTCCGTTCTTGCTCTGAGAACCTCTGCACAACTAACTAAGTTGCTTCTTTCCATGAAACTCGTCCTCCTGCATGCAAACTTATGACACTTCTTACAAACTTCCAATCACAGCTTTCCTGCGTTGTCCTTCAACAATTTCGAAGGCCTTATCCTTCCTGAGATTTCTTATAATTTTGAGCCTTAGAAAAGGCTCTTGCGTGCACTCCTTGCAACAACCTTCAAACACTTCTAAGTGTTGAATACTTTCAACTCTACGCACACCTACAACAACAATCTCTCAACAGTTCACTTAGGTTCGCAACCCTAAAATTTTTCTTAGCCTGCGCACTCCTTGCACGACTTTTGTGTCTGTCTGCACCTCGGAGTGAATGAGAACAAAATCTATCTCTATCTGAACCCTCTGTCAACGCACTCCTTGCGGACACTTCGACTACACTCCTTGCAGGAATCCTTGTTCAGATAGAGAAACAATTGAAACTCATTCCTACTTCCCTTCAGACTTCAAACTCAAACATGAAATCATATACACAACATATAAAGCAATTGCATAACAGGAAGAAAACATTCATGAGCATATCATTCAACATCAATACACAGAGAACAAACACAAAACCATGAATCTGAATCAACCTCTTTCTATTAATCCAAATATCTGTACATGGGTGTTCTTACACGGCTCTCTGCATGCTCTTGCTCCAGTAATGCTTCTGACCTTCCCTTCAATCTAATCTTACAATACACAATGAGGGTGTCTATATCCCATTTCCCTCTTGCGCTCTCAAACAATCTAATCTAGAATTAAATTCTATCTACCTGCATTAACAACTTTAAATTCCTTCTACCTACTAAGGACAAGAGCGAATCGCTCAAGGTCCGTTTACAATTTACAAGTGCGCTCCCACTTAAATGACTTCATTTAAGATGGTGCATAAACTCCAAGAGAAATTCAAAATTTGTGTTGGCTTGTCCAGTTGTCCTTCGCTTCCGCGGTGGCTCGCTTTGTAAATTCTAACCTTTTACAATATCTACTGCAAACTGATATTTAGAAAAGAACAAAAAATATACAATGGCAAATACAAACATTACACAGATATTTTTCACCTGGAAACCCAAACCAGGAAAACCAACATATATTATATTCATACATTGTGTTACATTGTTTACAATACAATATACATATAGGAGCCAGCGGCATCCAAAATCCTAACCCAATGAATTGGATTAGTCCAAAACCCTAATTCCTTAACCGTAAATAGAAAACCATCGGCAAAAACCATGTGCCGAAAAAACCACCTAAATATCATGTGGTCTCGGAAATATGTCGTCCCGAAAAAAAAAAAATCATGGGTGCTACCCCTGAACCCCCCTGCGTGCCCGACACAGAGGCTCAGACACTACTTCTCATGCAAATAATATAACACATACCCAACACGCTTGATGTTGGTGATGCTCCTGCATCAACTGTCCACATTTAAATTCAACAGCCAGAACTGTTGTTCACAATTTGCAGGAAGCATCGACGATGGGAGATGTGGGCAGAAGCTTACATCGGATAAATGCAGTCCTGGATGGCTAGCAGGCTGACCACCAGTCCTCTGTGGTAGAAATTGAAGGTAAAATCAATAACACTTGAATTTTTGTTTTAATTGATCCGGGAGCTACATTAAGTTATATCACTCCGGGTATAGTTGAGTCAAATAAACGTAAGAAAACAAGACACCCCAAATCTTGGCTGGTACAATTAGCAACAGGGACAAAAGGAAAAGTTTTTGACTTTATTTCTGATTATGAGTTCAGTTTAGGTAGTCAAAACATAAAGACAAATCTGAACATTCTACCGCTAGGATATTATGATGTAATTATCAAAATGGATTGGTTAGAAGGGCATAAAGCAGTGCTAGATTGTTATGAAAAATCACTTAAGTATAAAGACGAAAATGACACTACTAGGACAGTTCAAGGTATACAAAAACCAGTATCAGTAGACAGATTTCAGCAATGCAATTCAAGAAATGCATAAGGAAGGGTTGTCAAGTTTTTTCCATCCAAGTAACAAACCTATTAGAAAAAGAAGATAAACCCAACTTGGAGGACTTTGTCGTATTACATGATTTTAGAGATGTGTTTGTGGATGAAACACCCGAACTACCCAATGGAGGGAGATAGACTTTTCTATCGACCTTATACCTGGTTCAACTCCTATCTCTAAAGCACCTTACATAATGAGTTTGTTGGAATTGACAGAACTAAAAATTCAACTGCAGGAATTATTGGATAAATAGTATATCAGACCGAGTGTTTCACCATGGGGAGCACCAGACCTCTTTCTTAAAAAGAAAGAAGGCACTCTAAGACTATGTATCGATTATAGACAGTTAAACAAGATGACTATTAAGAACAAGTACCCCTTACCTAGTATAAACGATCTGTTCGATCAAGTAGGTGGGGCAAAGATCTTTTCGAAGTTGGATTTACGATCTAGTTATCACCAAGTTAGGATAAAATATGAGGACGTAATCAAAATAGCCTTTCAAACAAGATATGGACATTACGAATTTGTAGTTATACTTTTCAGACTCACTAACGTGCCAGCCATGTTTATGTGTTTAATGAACAGTATTTTTAGTCAGTACTTGGACAAGTTCATATTGGTATTTATTGATGATATTCTGGTCTATTCTAAAACAGACGAAGAACATGAAGAGAACTTAAGAACAGTTCTGCAAACTTTGAGGAAGCATAAACTGTATCCTAAATTCGATAAGTGTGATTTTTATCAAAAGAAAATACAGTGCCTAGGAAATGTAATATCTGCAAAAGGCATTGCAGTCGACCCTGAGAAAATAAGAGTCATCATGGCATGACTGGTACCTAAGGATGTAGCAGATATCCGGTCATTCATTGGAATCACCGGATATTACAACAAATTCATAGAGGGATTTTCCAAAATTTCTTACCCTATCACATCACTACAAAACAAAGGGAACAAGTTCAAATAGTCACAGAAGTGTCAAGATAGTTTTAATAAGTTAAAGGAATTGTTAACAACTGCACCCATTTTAAAGGTAGCATATCTGGACAAAGAATTCACCATCTGTGTAGATGAGAGTAAAGAAGGACTAGGTGGTATCCTAACCCAAGAAGGGCATGTTATTTTCTATGAGTCCCGGAAACTAAAGGAACACGAGCAAAACTATGTCACTCATGACTTAGAATTGGTAGCGGTAATACATGCCTTAAAAATGTGGCGACACTACATAATGGGCAAAAAGTTTTTGTTATTGACTGACAACAACAGTCTGAAATTTACGTTTAGTCAGCCAGACCTTAATGCAAGGAAAGCAAGGTGGCTAGCCTTATTGAGCGAATTTGAATTTGAGGTAAGACATATCAAGGGTAAGGAAAATAAAGTAGCTGATGCTTTAAGCAAAAGAGTTCATGGGTTATTTGAAATAAATGTTAGCAGGGCAGTAAGCGATCTTGAACAGAGAATAAATACTACAGGTAATAATGACGAGAAGTACACTCAAACAATGGAATAATTATAGGACACTATAGGGAATTGATACAAATCAGACCTGAGTATTGATAAAAATGGTCTACTATGATTTAAAAACAAAATGTACATACCAGATTCGACAGAATTAAAGTTAACAGTTTTGGATGAAGTGCATAAGAAACCATATTCTGGTCATCCAGGATACCAGAAAACGATAACAACGCTTAGAAACTTATTTTATTGGCCTAATATGAAGGCGAAACAACATAATACTTAGCTAAGTGTCAAGATTATCAGCAGGTAAAAGTCGAACACTAGCATCCAGACAACTTATTACAACCCTTACCGGTGCCGGAATGGAAATGGGAGACTATATCGCTGGATTTTATTACAGGTTTTCCTAAAAATTAGAAACAAAATGATTCTATTATGGTGGTAATCGATAAACTTAGTAAGTCTTCACACTTTATTCCTGTAAAGTCTACTTTTAAAGCTATTAACATCGTTGAAATTTTAATGAAATAAATTTTTAGACTGCATGGTATTCCTAAAATGGTGATTTCGGATAGAGACGTAAAATTTACATCTGTTTTTTGGAAAGAATTGTTTGCAGGGCTAAATACTAATTTGAATTTCAGCATGAGTTATCATCCACAAATAGATGGATAGACTGAACGAACAAACCAAATTGTAGAAGATATGCTCCACATGTACATAAGAAAAAAACCAAGCAAGGGGGAAGACTACCTACACTTGGTAGAATTTGCTTATAACAATGGGTACCAAACTTTGGCTAAATTGAGCCCCTTCAAGGTACTGTACGGTAGAAAATGTATGACTCCAATTAGCTGGGATAACCCAATAGACCGACTCATGGTTGGACTAGAGATACTCCAAGAAATGGAGAATACGGTAAGAAAGGTACAATAGAACTTAAAAGAGGCACAGGACAAACAAAAAGGTTGTGCGGACCAGAAAATAAAACACTTGGAGTTTCAAGTGGGAGATCATGTTTAATTAAAAGTCAAGGCCCGAAAGATTTCATTAAAGCTAGGGAACTGTGCCAAGTTGGCACCCAGGTTTTGTGGGTCCTTCGAGATACTAGCTCAAATTGGACTTGTAGCATACCAACTTGCACTTCCAGCCAATCTAAAAATTCATAATGTATTTCACGTTTCTTTGTTAAAGAATTATGTTCATGACCCTACTCATATGATTGATTGGAACTTGGTGCAGGTGGAACTAGAAGGTGAGTTCCAGGTGGAACCTCTGCGCATTCTGGACCGGAGAGAAATATCACTTTAGAATAGAGTCATCGCTTAGGTAAAGGTGCAATGGAAGCACTTTAGCTTTGAGGAGGCCACTTGGGAGTTGGAGGGAGATTTGCAAAAATCTCATCCAATCTTGTTCCAGGAAAGGAACGAACACTGAGGACAATGTTTTATTGAAGGGGGAAAGGATGTAACATCCCCAAAAATAAATTATTTTTTAGTTTGAAATTCTTAGGATAATTATTTCATTTTTGGTAAATTCGAATTTGGAAAAAATTTGCCATTTATGGAAATTCTGAATTCCGAATTTGGTTAATTGTAATTAATGATTATGACTATTGGGAAGAGATCTGATCTGACTCAAATAACTACTTGACTATGACACTTCTATGAAACAAAAAAAATTATAATTATTGCAGGAGGACAAATGGAGCAACCATGTTGAAATCAGTTGACCATGACTCCATGAGTGGGGAACATGTTGGAACTACCTCAGGGCTGATTGTTACAAGTGGAAAATCCATAATTTGTCCATGGGAAACCCCTCAAAATCGGGGATTTGGAAAGCTGCGAAAATTCCCAAGAGGGAAAAAGACCTAGGCACTTTTGCTTTTGGATATATAGCATATGTGAGGAGGTAGGACGTTGCCTAGTATGTTGGGGAAAAATTACTAATTCTTACTGCTATGAACACTACTAACTGAGTGTGAGGCAAGGAGAAGACTGCTGAAAAATTGAAAGGCATGTGTTGAGGAGGAGTTCCGAGTTAGCCCTCATGGATTCATGGTCAGGTTAGGGGGTGAACATGACAAGTGATTTGGCTACCCTGTTCTAAGGTTGGGTGGAACGTGGTTGTTCCATTTGTTATTCGACGACTTTTTTTCAGATATGTCTACCTACTCTCTCTCTCTGGTCAAATGTTATTTGAATTATTGATTGATAGAATGCATTATCTTCAATCTGGGTGGGCTGATCAAATTATGAAAAGTCTGTTGAAATGGGATGGATTGTAGGGTAAATCGTTACAGATTAGTTGTAGGTGTCAAGCAAAATTTTTCTTTGTATCTTGGTTAAATATGGAATTTATTTATGGAGATATTAGAAAATACATCTGTGTTAAAAGAATATCATTTCAACCCTATGCTGAAAATCCTTATCAGTTACATAATGCTTATACATCTGAATAGTCATTTCTTTGTACATTGTTTTTCACCCATGAATACGCTAAAGGAGACTTCGAAAGAAAACTGATATATATATATATGTGTGTGTGTGTGTGTGTGTGTGTGTGTGTGTGTGTGTGTGTGTGTGTGTGTGTGTGTGTGTGTGTGTGTGCACGCGCGCGCACAATCATATCACTGTAGGGATTATAATTATACATATATGTACAGTCTTATTCTTTGAAGTCTAGACGAATCGTCCTCCCGAATTATTGTTGTTGGAGTAAAGAAAATAATATAATTCTTACAGTTTTGTTGTATCACTTTAGTAAGGAAATTATGGAAATAAGTTGGAGAAAGCTAGAATGATTCATACATAATTTATCATATACCAATTACATAGGTAGAAATAAAGGGCTATTACAACCAGAATGCTTTAGTGTAAACGAAAATGATTAATTCAGACAGTTATAATTAAATTTCTAGAAAGAAACGAATAGCTCAAATAGTCACAATAATAAATCTCTGAGATGAAACGAATAGCCCAGGCAACCACACACGAAGTCTTGGAAATAAAATGATACACTGGTAAATTAAAGAGAGTGAACATTGTACACCCTGTGACCATACCTTTCGTTATACATGAACTCATTGTAGTAAAAATCGAAAAGGGTCTGGCTATAGAAATAAACATAGGTATCCAAAGCAAACCCAAAAAGGGTACACGACAGAATTATCGCACTTAAATACATGTTATTAATTCTAGAAATAAATGTATAATCAGATCTATATACATTCAGAAAGGAACAAGTTCATTTTCTATACAGTATGTAACTGTAAGTTCGTACTATACAAATATTAGACATTGAATATGCAGTATAAGACGACAGTCCATGGTAAATCATTTTAAGCATAGGAGGAAACAAGAATGACAAGAAGAGTTGACTCAAATCATCTAACAATCATTGCATTAATTCAAATAGACATGGAAGGGCCCTGTAGCTTAATTTCAAAGGATTTATTACATATATATCAACCAGACCAAAGAAAAATCAAGAGCACAATCGGAAATTTCCTCCTTCGATCCACTACAGTAAATCGAGTGAATACTATACTTCATATCAATAGCTGAGATTGAAATTGTGCCTTCACTGTGTGAACGCCTGAAGATTTTACAAAGGGAACTCGAATACCTTTTGCGCTGAGGATAGGAACGCAACATTCTGAATTTTTGCACAGACGAAAGCTCAACACATTTTTACCATTAAATATCAGTATTTATATGAAAGAAAGGCAAATAAACACATCAACAAAATGATAAATATAGTAATAGAGTATTCCAGAGTGATACTTAACTTATGACAAGTAGTCTCATGTTCTTCCCTTGTCTCTCTTGGCTGGATAGGTGACTGGGCCGAGGTAGAATGGTCCAACGACTCCCTGATGGGTACCCTCGCATCAACAGGGCCCATCATTAGTGTCGGTACCGAATCTCAAAATTTGTTACGCACGAAAATGAAACAATTGACAATACTAATTTGCTTTTAACATACAAACGGTATAAATCATGTTGTACGAAGACATTATATAAAATTTTCACGCAGAACATAGACTACCTAACTATTGATTTTAAAACCTTCCAGAACCAAATTGCAGAAGGTATTTTCTTTTTAAAATTCAAACAATCGATATAGAGATATCTTTCTACTGAATTCAAATAGTGTAGGCCATGATTATGACAATAACGTCTGTATACTCAAAGGGACTTTATATACCATAGGGGATCTTTAATAGGCTGTTCTGAAATTGTAGAGGTCACATTTTAATGACACCAGACATTAATGTGTTAGACAGAAAAGAAAGAAAATACAACTCTCGCACAGTCTCACAAGGATTCAGCGTCAGGCTTTACTTACAGACTGTAAGGGGTAACGATAATTGTAAGTTACGAAGCCCTAGGAATTGCAAACACAAAAAACCACATTTCCTTGATATACCAGATAGGAAAGAACTTGCAACGGGTGTGGCCTCATTTTGTAAAAAGAAACTTACTCCATACTAAGACTACGCGTAGCCCCACAACAAGCTTAATATCCAACCTCTTCTTACTCCAAGGGATATACCTTAAGATATTAACAACAATCGGGATATGAAAACCTAGGAGTGCTTTTACCCAAAGAAACACTACAGGTGTAAACTCCATAAGTCAGAACAAGGGTTTAGGATGTCAAGTCTACTCAAGAAATTAGAGAATAAATCTACAATAGGCATTACATACTGAAACGGGAAGCAGTCCAGGAAGGTTGCATAGAATAACAATAATGGTAGGTTCAAGAAAGAAAAAGTAAGTTTGAATTGAGGATTTTGTTACTATAATAAATAATTCCAAACCTCATTTCTTAACCAGAACACAGGGCCAACGAAAAACTTACCAGGGAGGGTGAATGGCATCGTCGTTCCACCGGGTAATGTTTTCCCCAAATCAACGAAATGCTTCAGTAAGAAAACAATATGCAAAGCCTTTTGTAAACTTCACAATGACACAGTAAAAACATTAAAACCCTAAGAGAAACCTTATCTACCTAGTTAAATGTTGAAGTACGAAGGGCGGTCTAGCCATGTGATGAGGGTAGAGTTGGCGTGACTGGAATGGATGAGGGGCCAGGTAAGAGTATCGTAACTCGCGTACACAAGTTTTCCATTAAACGTTGGATGCAGAGCCTTAACTTCCCTCTCACAATAGTCCACTCTTTCACATCAAGACATTCGCGAAGTAAATGAGTTCCTTCGAGACTCTACAAGTTGGAAATCGTATACCTCAACTGCCTTGTTACAGTTAGTGTATCGTTCAAGGGAAGGATTCGTTGGAACATCGTTTTGTTAAGCCGAAGTTAACACAAGGTCTCGTTAATCAAACTCTGTTGGGTAAAGGGATTGGAATATGACAAATCGGGGTCCCATATATAATCGGGACTATGTATTTTAATGCTAAGCGCATACCACTAAGGCACTTCTTTTCAACTGTGTGATATAGATCCAACCCCATGGCTATATGTATATATTACATAGTAAACCAATATTCATTTTTGAATGGACAAATCAAATAGTATTGTGCATAACCCATAGGGATCCCTTGTGTAAAGAGAGACTAGGACTATAAGTCCTAAGTCTAGTTCATGGTATAGATAGTTATGTATATAGATGTGCGGGTTGGGGACTAAAGGGGAATTACTAAAACCCTTGGAGAATTTACCATATAAGCTTCTACATCAAGCAATATAGACAGGTATGTAGATGGCATCATGTGGTAGGACAGACTTAAGTCACGTCAAATAAGATTATAACATTAACAAAGATTTATTTCCTTAATCGACAATCATATAAAATGAAATTGGATATTAATGCCTCATAGAAAAAAAAAATTATGACAAATTTGAGGTACATTACAAGGACCCTAAGTCCTAAGCCTAATACAATTCTAAGTTAATACAAAGTACATACATATATCTATATATGAATGCTAGCATGACTAAAAAATTGAAAGAAAAATGTTAGATTGTGGGGTTTGCCTTTTTAGGAACACAATGTTCAATGGGTGTAAGACTGGGTAGTAATATCATCGTTGACATTCATAACTTAAGCAAACCTATCAGAGTTTAAAAATGGAGATAAAAGGCTACTTTCTTTTATTATAAGTCTGTTTTAAGGAATTGAAGATTAATGTCCCTGGAAAGAAAAAAAAATTATGACGAATTTGAGGTACATTACATATGACCCCCTTGGACTTCGCAGAGGAGGAAAGCCAGCCCCACAACCCCCCCTTGTGGAGGGGTGTACAATCTTCATGGGGTATAAACACGGCTGAGAACAAAGACCTATGAATCATGAAGATAATTAGTCTCCACAACCAACATATTTCTAAGTACTATTGCCAATGAATACAACCAAATTATCCCATGAATCTTGCAAACAACATAACATAGTAATACTCTTTATCTTTTTCATCCATCGTAATAGTAACATAGGCTAATTGACTTACCACAATGTTAAAAACATTAAGATTCTTTATCATGGAATCATCACCATTCATCCTAATGTGGTACAACTCTTTTTGAAGAAATAATGTGTTTACTTGGCACTTTAATTAATACAAAGTCTCTAAATTTTCTCATATCTCCCCAATTTCAACTTCGCTTGAGACATTCAACAATAATAAATATGAAATATACAACTATATAGTACTCTTTTCCTTCATATCCAAATTTTCCTACTGTTTATTTCCATATCCATGGGTTGCTTTCCTAACATAATAACCTGTCGATCTCTATCCACAAGAATATCTTCCATCTGTAGTCAACATCCATAACTCAAAGGTTTGTCTGTTAAATTTGTCTACTCTATTCTTGAAATGTTTCCCATTTTTTTCCCACAAGATTCCCCTACACAAAGTTCTCCCTCAAGACTAAGTTTATCACAAACTTGAGAAACCCTTTCTCTTCAGGAATGTGCTAAACCCTAGCAACAAATATGCCCCCCTTAAACACAATAACCTTTCTATGATATCCAATGAAAATTTTAATAAATGTATGCGAGAGAATATACACTAACACACTTTTAAAATAGAAAAAACAACATCACACATACACAATAGATTTACAATTAAAACCCTTAACCAGAAAAAACTAGCAAACTTAAAGTTACACCTCTTTATATGTGATTGTATTAACTACATTGTTCACTAATACAATATCCAGGTATTATGTAGTTTTATTAAATCATAATATTTTAAACAAGATTAAATTACGATAGGTCTAAAAAAACACAAAATTGGTCTAAACATGGACCCCACCCCTGTGTTGCAAGGCATGTTAATTAGGTGCATAATATACCTACAAATATTACAACACGTTTCCAACAAGAACAAACTCCATGTTTTTGTTTTTAGCATGCACAATGGCCACCAAAAGCTCAAAATGTGTGATAGAGACTCGAGGTTTGGCTTAACCATGGGACCATAAGCAAACATAATCAAATTAATAATACCAATAATATCAATCTTGTATACTTGTGAAATTTAGACATAATACTTTCGATGACAATGATAGTCAAGAAGAGGCAGTGAAAACACTATAAAGATTTTATGATTATTGATTTGGTGAATCAAAATTAATTTTCCAAAATATCATGCATTATAGATATATTTCTAAAATTAAGACCGAAGTTCATGACTTTGTAATGAAATTGGTCATTAGACTAACCCATAATACCTTGAAGTGTGCAAAGTTGTAAAACAAAATCATAAAAATGAGATGGAAGATGAGCAACGTTTTTTTTTTTTTAACTTATCTTATATTTTAATAATATGAGACCAACTTTACCCTTACTCTTCAATACATCCTAAGTTACAAAAAACTATAATTTGTTGGACCATGTTTTCCGTTAAACTAAAAGGTCGACCTGTCAACTAACTTTTATTACCTATTATATCTTATATTCATATGAAAAAGTTACTCCTTTCTCTACTCACTCCACAGCTTATTTACAATTCTTTATCCAAAATTCAAACAAAAACCCATCACCATCACACACCCATATAACCAAAACCCATCACTATATATATTTCATTCAAAATTAAATAAACATTTTTATTTTCTTCCAATAAAAACTTCAATTTAATTACAACATTAATTTTAATATTAATTTCCATACACTTCGATTGAAAGTATCAAGTCAAATCTTATCATCTTTTAAAATCTTAATCGACTAAAACATGGAGTCGACTTCAATTTCCATACACTTCGATTGAAAGTATCAAGTCAAATCTTATCATCTTGTTAGAATCTTAATCGACTAAAACATGGACTTCAATAGTATCATCGATAATATCATGGCCCTTTCATCATGCATAAGGTTGTCTTAAAAGTTTGAAATATGGAAATATGATTTATTTATTTATTTATGTTTTTTTTTAAACATTGTAAATAATAATGTTTAAAAAGGAATACCGAAAATAAAAAAATTGAAACCAATTTTGATGAGCCCCTTTCTAAAATAAAAAAAGGTATGAGCTCATTGAACCTGTTGGGGTCCTATAATTATAGGTAACTCGATTCTTCGACTGTTGATTTGGCGTTTCTTTCGTGATGACGAAGTCTAGCTCAGTTGATCCCGTTTTCTTCCCTCCATTGTTTTCTCTTGATCCCCCATCACCCTGTTGCATCCTTCATCCATGTTGCGCCCTCACTCCCTTGTCCTATTGCCCCATTGACTACCTCTCGCCCGTCACCCATCCATAAATAATCAGACTTAGGATGAACAAAAATAACAATAAAGTTAGTTAGATTAAATAAGTAATGTTAGTATAGTTAGGATAGGTTAAACTAATTAAT
>SNQJ01S0026053.1:80054-92878 GCA_010110895.2 Picea sitchensis
AGTTTTCACATCCTGGATAATCTCCTTGTTGTTTCCTATCAGCAACATGTCATCCACATACAAGACCAAATAAATCAAATGATCACCAATTAATTTAAAATACACATAGTGATCCTCTTTGCTTCTTGTGAAGCCAATTCCCAGCATATAAGTATCAAATTTTTGATACCACATCCTTGGTGATTGTTTTAAACCATACAGGGATTTTTTCAGTTTGCATACCAACTCCTTCTTTCCTTTCACAGCATAACCTTCTGGTTGCTTCATATAGATTTCTTCTTCCAGATCCCCATGCAGGAATGTTGTCTTCACATCCATCTATTCTATTTCAAAATCAAATGCAGCAGCAATAGATAACATAAATCTTATAGAGGTTAACTTGGCAACAGAAGAAAAAACCTCACCAAAATCAATTCCCTCAACCTGCGAATAACCCTTTGCTACTAACCGAGCTTTGTATTTCTCCACTTTTCCTTCTGCATTCAACTTCTTTTTAAATACCCATTTGCTGCCAATGGACGTTCTTCCAGTTGGCAACTCCACTAGATCCCAAGCCTCATTCTTATCCAAAGATGCCATTTCTTCTTTCATGGCCCTTTTCCATAGATTTCCATCCTCTGAATCCACTGCCTCCCTGACAGTTCTAGGATCATCATCAATAATAGACAAAGCAAAATTTGAATGAAAATCAGATGGACTATACCTTTCCGGTAGCCTTCTTTCTCAAACCGATCTCCTCAATACTGGAGTATGAGGCTATTCTTCTTCTGATTCATGTTCTTTTATAGAGTTTGATTCATCATCCTTTAAATCAAACTCTATCTTTTCTGGTTCTTCCTTACTTGGTAGGAATTCGTGTTTAACAACATCCTTCATTTCTCTAAATACCACATCTCGGATATACACTACCTTCTTAGTTTCTGGATTCCAAAGCTTATAACCTTTGAGACCATCTTTATATCCAATAAAGATACATTTTTCAGCCTTCTTATCCAACTTACTCCTATTTTCCTTTGGAACATGAACATATGCATCGAAGCCAAATACCTTAATATGTGTGAGAGAAGGTTCCTTACCAGTCCATATTTCTTGTGGATTCATGTCATCCAACGTTGATGAGGGTGATCTGTTGACCAAATAACATGTAGTACCCACTGCCTCTGCCCAGAATTCTTGTCCTAACTTGGCACCATTGAGTATGCACCTTGCTTTTTCCATTAGTGTCCTATTCATTCTTTATGTAACTCCATTCTGCTGAGGTGTATATGGAGTAGTATTCTTCCTTGATATACCACACTTCTTACAGAATTATTCAAATTCATTCCCATAGAACTCTCTACCATTATATGTCCTCAACACCTTAATTCTTTTCTCTGTTTGATTCTCAACCAGAGCCTTCAACTCTCTAAACCTATCAAAGACTTCAGATTTCTTCCCGAGGAAATATATCCAAGTTTCCCTCGAGAATTCATCTATAAATGAGACATAGTACATAGATTTTCCCAATGATGGGACCGACACAAGTCCAAAAACATCATTGTGAACTAGTTGTAAAATTCCTTCTGCCCTCATTGCACCAGAGGGGAATCTTACCCGATTTTTCTTCCCATATAGACAATGTTCACAGAAATCAAAATACAGAGAGAATTTACACATACCTTCAACCATACCTTTACCGTGTAGTAGTCAAAGACCCTTCTCTCCGATATGCCCTAGTCTTTGATGCCACAGCATAACCTTTTCTCCAGAGACTGTAGGATTTTTTTATTCTTCAACTCCAATATTAGGAACAATGGAGTTATTACACCCATCACTAATAATGTTTCCTAGTAGCTTATACAGAGTTCCAAACCGAACTCCCTTCATCAACACCATTTCTCCTTGAACCATCCTGCAAGTTCCCTTTTCAAATATTGTTTTTACCACTGCATCTTCCATTTTTCTTACAGAAATCAAATTTATGGCCATACCTAGGATGTGCAGAACACCAGGTAGTGTTCTAATCCTTCCATATATGAGCCTCAACTTGACCCTTCCTCTTCCTATGATTCTAGTTGTCGAATCATTACCTAAGAAAACATTACCTCCATCATACTTTTCATATTCTCATAACCACTCCCTGTGGGGAGTCATATGAAAGGATGCACCAGAGTCAACCAACCATGCCTTGTGATCTACATGTGTGCTTGAAGAGGCTAAGTACACATCCCCTCTTTCTTCCTTGGAGATCTTTTCTTCTGTATAAGAAGATTCTTCAGATCCCTTCTTTTTCTCAACTTTGGATCTACACTGCTTCTTGTACTGCCCTTCTTTTCCACATCTCCAACATAGCCTTACAAACTTTCTGGGATATTTAGATCTACCCTTAGACTTAGATCTCCCACTTGAGAAATTAGATCTATTTCTTTTCTGGGAACGTCCTCTTGCAAATAATGCATCTATGTTATGTCCTTCCATATTCTTTCGTCTCATCTCCTCCGACAACAAGGATGAGACCACTTCCTCAAACTTCAAAGAAGTTGTATTACTACCTATGGGCACAACCATACTATCCCACGAGTCTGGTAAAGAACACAACAAACTAATACATTTATCTTCATCTGAAATTTTAATATCAACAGATACTAACTGACTTACCATAGTATTGAAGGTGTTCAAATGATCTGTCACCGAGTCTCCATCTCTCATCCTTAGGTTATACAACTTTTTTCTCAGGAATAGTTTATTTACCAAGGACTTAGACTAATACAAATTCCCCAACTTTTCCCATAAATCCTTGGTTGTAGCTTCCTCTGACACGTTTAGTAATACTGAATCGGAGAGACACATTCGGATTGTGCTCTTTGCCTTCCGATCCAACTTTTTCCAGTCATCTGCAGAAGTTCCTATAGGTGCAGTACCTAGATCTACCACAATCCACTGATATCTGTCCACCAACAGATCTTCCATCTTGAGCTTCCAAAACTCAAAACTTTTCCCATTAAACTTCTCGATCTCCATCTTCAAATTGCTTGCCATTTATTTTCACCTGAGGAACAATACCGCATATATCCCACTGTAACAAGGCTTATCACAGTTTCGAGCCAAACCATTGACCACAAAGGCGTCCCCCTGAAGCCAATAAATATCTGATGCCAAATGTCAATTCTAACCTTGTACAATATCTACTACAAATAGATATTAAGAAAAGACCATAAAAGATACAATCGCAAATACAAACATTACACAGATATTTTTCCCCTGGAAACCCAAACGGGGAATACCAACATATTCTATATTCATTCATTTTGATACATTGTTTACAATACAATATACATATAGGAGCCAACGGCATCCAAAACCCTAACCCAATGACTTGGATTATTCCAAAACCCTAATTCCTTAATCGGAAATAGAAAACCATCGGCAAAAACCATGTGTCGAAAAACCACCTAAATACATGGCACGTTCCACACTACTACTCGTGCAAAGAATATAACACATACCCAACACTTTGCCACAGAAAACCAAAATCATTTAGCTATGGCCATGCAATTTCTTAATATTTTGTGGCTTGTAATATATTTTGGGCAGTGATAAACTTTATATATTTACAGCCATGGATGGAGAAAATCATATGTTCATGTTTCTAACTATTTTTTATTCTATTCGTTGATTCTCATTTACTATATGTACATATTACTTGTTCTCTGCTACATATCAACTTCCATTCATGTTCATTGTATTTTCTGTGTTCCCAAATTCAAAGAAGCATAATAGCTGGAGAAAATGAAGGAGTCTTAACTGCAACGGTGGATGAGGAGATAGAAAGGTACATGCTTGTACTGTTATTTCATATTCCGTTGTTTTGTATTTCATTTATTATCTGTATATGTGTTCACCTAGTTTATTGTATGTAGATATTGCGTACCTTCCTACATAATAACTTATCTTCATGTCCTTTGTATTTCTTGTGCTATTACATTGAAAAAATTCGAGCTCTGTTTATTTTTTTTTTACATGTCTTCCTGCATACTAACTTCCTTCATGTCCATTGTAATTTTCCTGCATTGCTACATTTAAATAAACAGAGTGGCTGAAGAGGAGGATGGAATTTTTGGCACAAATGTAGCAGAGGAGTTACAGAGGGGCATACTTGTACTCTTATTTCATATTCCAGTGTTTAGTATTTCATTTACTATCTGTGTATTTGTTCTACGACTTTGCACCTTTTTTTTGTTGTATGTATATATTACACATCTTTCTGCTTATTCTGATGTGAATTGTATTCTCTTTGCAGCTACATTGAAATAAATATAACTGTATTTCTTTCTTTTACATGTCTTTCTGCATAATAACTTTCCTTCATGTCCACTCTATGTTCGACGTTGCTACCTTGAAAGAAACTAAATGGTTGGAGAGGAAGATGAATTCTTATATGCGACAACAGAGGGGTTTGTGATACAATCTTCGAAAAGGTATACCAACTGTGCTAGTAAATTAAACATACAAAATAGGTGGGGGCATATAATATTGGACTAGAAAATGATGATTTGGCAACAATGGGCCTTTGTTCCCTCCCCATTTCTAATTTTTTCATTTTCAATTATCCCTTTTTCTTTCTAATTTATTTGCTTAGTCGTCTTTCTGATAATGCCTTGGTGCACAGGTTGGCAGACTCACTGGTTCACATTTATGGTCATGCTTCTACCTTATTCCATACTTTCCCACTTTCTCAATTGCGAGTGTCAGGTTGGCGGGTTCAATATTGCGCCTCTGGCTTCAGAGGTTCCACGATATACAGATTGGCCATCGTACCCCACCATATACTAGTTGATGTGACAATCGCAGTGACAGTGACAGTGAAAGTGGCATTGATAGTTGGTCTACATTTATATTTCAGGGTGACAGGATGAGGCAAGGAAAGGGGGTTGGAGCCAAAGAACAAAGGGATTTGGAGCTTCCTTCAGGTTGGAGCCTAAGAATTAGGGGGTTGTAGCCTCCTTCTGGTTGGAGCCAAAGAATTCAGGGAGTTGTAGATTCCTTAAGGCTGGAGCCTGTAAATAGGGGGCCATAGCCTCCTTCTAGTTGTATCTGGAGAATTGGGAAGTTGGTGCTTCCAATGAATGTAATCTTTGATATATAAGAAATAATTATGTGGTTATATCTGATCCAGATGGATGTTGGTGGCCTCCCACCTATTCCAACTGGCTCATTTTGACAGTTTTCTAGTTTGACATTTTTTTCCTAGTTTTTAGGTCCCTGACTTCCGGGGCCGTTTTGAGGCCCTAAACAACATTTTTAGGGCTCGCCACAGTTAGACTGATGATAAATTCATAGTATGGCGACAACATGTGTACTCCTCGGATAAACCTTTCCAACGGGATATCGTGCGCCTAAAAAGAAGAACGTATGCAAAAGTTACGACCTCGGGAAGTTGATGTACTAGCTTACCCCAATGGAGCCCACATGACTTTTGGCGCTTCATCTCCTAGGGTTAGGTTTTTGGATGTCTAGGGTTTTGGCATTCCTGTTTATTGTAACAAGGATTAGAGAGCCTCATTGTAAGCATCTTCTTGTGAATGAGCGTAGCCATCACATCTCTTCTTAGAGATAAGCCACCACCATTCTAACAAGCTTGTTTTCTGCTGCATTTTACAGCTTCAACACATTTTCTTATTGAATATAAACTAGTTTTACTGTATCTCTACTAGTCTTGTGTCTCTGTGTTAAGAATAATAATAATCTGTATTCATTTTTATTTTTCTCATAAAATACAGATCAGTGGTATCAAAGCGGTCTGCTCCTTGTCATTATTAATGCATGTCCTCGACGAGGTCAAGGTACAAAGAATTAGGTCTCAAGCTTGTTTCTCTTGAGGAAAAAATTTCTTGCATGCCCAAGCGACCTCTCATGGAGGGAGAAAAGAAAGATGATGGGACATGAGATCCTTTCAAAATGTTGCTTGAGGAATCCATCATGCAACAAAGGAATGAAATGATGGAAATTTTTGCACAAATCCTTCGACGACTACCAACAGGCGACACGTCTTCCTCGAACGGATGTGTCGCCCCCTTCAAGATACAAATAAACTTTGATATTCCCATATTTGAAGGCCAAATAGATGCAGATGCTATAGAAAAATGGTTGAAACTGCTAGAAGGGTATTTTTCTATACATAACTTTTCGATCAGAGAAAATATTACGTTTGTTCTCCTCAAAGCTGTTCCCCATGTCAAATATTGGTGGGAGACTTTCTGTGATCAAAAGGAAACAAAGGAAACCTCATTATCTACAGTTGTGGTCACCTGGGAGTCCTTCAAGGATGCTATCAAGGAACAATACTACCCTGTTGAAAGTTATGATGGCCTGTATACAAAATGGACCACACTGCAGCAGGAAAGAGACCAAGCAATGCCAGAGTTCACAAATATCTTCCATACCTTGCACACCAAGATGGGTATCAAATATTCTAAGCAACATCTAGTGCTCAAGTATAACAGTGGTCTGCATATATACAACCAGGCAGAAATTGAGTTTTTGGACATCTCGTACTTGGGCGTGGCCTATCGATATCCCATTAAAATCGAGCAAAATCTTAAACAAAAGACATGACAATTTGGGCCTGGGAACCCCTCACATTAGAAGTAGGTAAAGGGAAGCCCCAACCTGCAAAAAAAAGGACAGAGAAAAGACATACAACCTCAGGACAACTAGTCTAGGCCGCAAGCAAAGAAGGACACCGTAAAGGCAAAGAAAGATACTGGGAAGTGGTGCAACTTCCATAAGAGCTCTTGGCATAACACTATTGATTGTCGCTCCAAGAAATCGTTGGTGGTTGAGGTGAAAGACTCTAAATTAGATGCAGGTTCCAACTCTAAGTCAGATCCAGAAAGGTTCATCCTGGTGAATGAGACGAGCCAGAAGAAGGCGAGCACCTCTTTCATTCACAGATGTGGGTAAAAGGAACCCCATTGCACTTTATCGTTGATAGTGGTAGACAGAAGAAACTCATCTTAGAATAGGTCGTCAAGCGGCTATCCCTGTCGACAACGCTGAACTCGGAACCCTACACCATTGGATGGCTCCGCCAAGGAAGCGATCTCCGCATTAGCCGATAGTACCTCCTGTCGTACGACATCAAGCCCTTCAAAGATGAGGTATTGTGTGATGTTTCTCCTCTCGAAGTTTGTAATTTTCTTTTGGCCCAACCTTATTTATGGAAACGTCATGATGTATATGAGTCTAGGACTCGCAGTGTTATTATTACTTTGAACACGGAATTATATAGGATACCTGAGACAGTCCCACCTAGTGTTATTTCCTTGATCTCTACCAAACAATGCAAGAAGGTCATGTCTCAAACCGGGAAGCTTGTCTTCTTCGTGATTCTCTCTCAGAGTGAGCGAAATATTACAACCACATCCAGGGCCTCCACGACCAACCTCTCCACACAGCAGAAGAAAGTGGACAAGGTCGTGTAAGAATGCAAAGATATCTTCTCCTCACCTGCGGGGTACCTCTACACTATTAGATCAAGCATCCCATCAATATGACCCCCGATGCACCGCTCCCCAATGGTTCAGTCTGTCGTTGCTCTCTATTAGAGAATGAGGAGATCAAGTGGCAGATCCAAGAACTGCTCCACAAGGGGCATATTCATCCGAGCTCATCGCCCTATGGGAGCCCAATCATGTTGGTGTAGAAGAAAAACGGGACCTGGTGACTCTACATTGATTACTGGGCCTTAAATAAAATCAGAGTCAGGAACCGATACCTGATTCCCAGAATCGATGATCTCCTTGATCAACTCAAGGGGGCCAAATAATTCAGTAAGATTGATTTGAATTCTTGCTGGTCGTGCTATTTGGTTTGACAAATGCTCTAGCAAATTTCATGAGGATTATGGATGATATCATGCAACCTTTCACAAATACTTTTGTAGTGGTGTATCTGGATGACATCCTCATCTACAACAATACTTGGTAAGAATACTTGTAGCATATTCAACAAGTTTTGCACACCCTGCGGTAGCACAAGCAATATGCCAAATTGGAAAAATTCTCCTTTGACATGGACATGGTCAAGTACCTAGGCTACATCGTGGATCAAAATGGTGTGCATGTGTATCCAACCAAGATCCAGGTCATCCATGACTGGCCAATCTCAACCACACTCACTGAAATTCAAAGCTTTTTAGGCCATGTCAATTTCTATCGCAGGTTCATGTAGAGATTCTCCCATATTGCATGGGCCCTCAACCAAGTAACTAGGGGTGGTGGTAAGGAAAATTTTGCGTGGGGCCTACCCCAACAACAAGTGTTCAATGATTTAAAGCAACGCTTGTGCTCAACCCCAGTACTTTCATTACCGGACCTGCAACAATCCTTTGAGATCAAGACAATTGGTTCGGACTATGTTGTGGGCATAGTTCTCACTCAGCACGGCCACCCTGTGGCTTATCATAGTGAGCCACTATTAGATATTGTTTGTAAGTACCCTACTTATGACAAATAAATGTACTCCATTGTGCAAGCCTGCCACTAGTGGAGACATTACATTCTCGAGAAGGAGACAATCATCCACACGGATCATAAGCCACTATAGTTCATGCAGATATAAGAAAAATTGCAGAATGACTGACATCATAAGTGGTCTACATACTTGCACCAGTTCCACCTCAACATCAAGTATAAAACTGGCCGTACCAACTGAGTTGTTGATTTCCTTAGTCGACCTCTAGTCGCGACACTCACCACGGTGCTAAAATCTTGCGGCCACGAGACCTTTGGATCGGCCAACCTCTATGAGATAGATCCTGACTTCACCACGACATACCAAATGTTGGGCGTAAAATCAGTTGTCGCTAATTTCCATCTTCAAGATGGGATATTGTGCCGACTAGGCCATCTTTGTGTTCCATCAAGTGAGCGAGCGAAGATGATTTGGGAAGCCCACTACAGTCAGGTGGCATGAAACTTCGACATCGAAAAGACAGTGGAAGTGCTGCAGAAACATTTCTACTGGACGAAACTTTGACATGATGTCAGCAAGTATATCGGGTCTTTCACTGCCTGCACTATTGCCAAAAAAACCACTAAGAGACAGGGCATGTACACCCCACTTCCTACTCCTGGGAGGCCATGGGAATTCATCTCAATGGACTACATGTCAGACCTTCCATCCACTAGGAGGGGAAATGAATATGTCTTTGTGGTTGTTGATCGTTTTCCCAAGATGGCGATCCTGGTCACCTGCAAGAAGAGCATCACAATAGAGGTCATTGCCAAGCTATTCTTTGAACGAGTCTAGGTACATTTTGGAATCCCACAAACCATTTTCTTAGATTGGGACCGTCGGTTCCTCAACACATTCTAGTCAAACCTCTGGTCACTGCTAGACACCAAGCTCACCAAATCCACTGCCTTCCACCCCCAGACAGATGGCCAAACTTAGGTTGTCAATTGGATGATCGTGCATATCATGCGCATGTACAATTCCAAGCACCCCCACACATGGGATGAGAGTCTTCCCTATGTTTAACATAGCTACAAAAAATCCCTACATATCTCAACCATCCACAACCCCTTTTAGGTCGGTTGGGATTCCAAGCACTGGGTCCCATGGATGTTGCACTACCTCTTGTGGCCACCCCAACATATTCATCACCTGCTCCAACTAAAGTTGACAAAGCCTCCTGATTCATTGAGTGGATCCAACACATCCGCCAACAGGTTCGGGATATTTTACAGAATTCCAATGCCAAGTACAAGTAACGCCATGATCAACATTGGGTGCCACATAAGTTTCAAGTGGGAGACAAAGTGTGGTTACACTTGCAGAAATAACACCTTACAGGGCCCCATTAGAAGCTTCTCCCACTCCGTTATGGACCTTACACCATCACCAAGGTTGTGGGTGATAATGCTTTTGAGCTCAACATTCCCCCTTATCTTGGCCTGCACCCAATGTTCAATGTGGATCTCTTTTGACCATACTTCCCACCATTATTGGACACCTCTGAGATAGTAGGACAATTGAAACCAACATAGCTCAACCCTGACTGCATGTAACATGTATCTAGTGATCAAATTTTGGACACACAGGTCAAGGGAACTCTCTAGCAAAGGATCCAGCTTTATCAAGTTGTCAAAGTAGGGCAACTCCTGCACCAAGGCAAGTGGGTCACCCAGGGCCAAATTCATCAGAAATTTCCTCATCTAATGGGGGTACTCAACGCAATGGATACCATTTCTTCCTAAGGGGCAAGGATTGATCCAGATGGATGTCAGTGGCCTCCCACCTATACCAACTGGCACATTTTGGCATTTTTTTTCTAATTTTTGGGTCCCTGACTTCCGGGGCCATTTTGAGGCCCTAAACAACATTTTTTGGGCTCACCACAATGAGACTATCAATTGAGTTCCATTATCATGGAAACATGTGTATTCCTCGGATAGACCTTTCCAACGGGCTATCATGCGCCTAAAATGGAGATCGTATGCAAAAGTTACGACCCCAAGAAGTTGATGTACTAACTTACCCAAATAGGGCCCACATGACTTTTGGCGCTCCATCTCCTAGGGTTAGGTTTTTGGATGTCTAGGACTTTTGGCATTCCTGTTTATTGTAAAAAGGCCTTCAGAGCCTCATTGTAATCATATTCTTGCAAATGTGAGTCGCTGTCACATCTCTTCTCAGAGATAAGCTGCCACCATTCTAACGAGTCTTTCACTCTATAGTTTTATAGTCTCTATACATTTCTTTCATTAATAGAAATCATGTATTACTACATATCTGTGTTTATGGTTGCATCTCTGATACATTTCTGTTATATTATTGAATATCTGTGATATCTCTATGCATTTCTTTATTATATCTCCGATCTCATTTCGTGCCGAAAATAATCCGGATCAAAACAAGGGGCCATTTAGGGCACCCTTTGGTCCTTGACCATCCCCCCATTCGGATTCAACTCAGATCTAAGGGTCAAATCAAGTTGGGAGTTGGTCCATAAGTGGTTGAGGGAAAAAAAGGAACCATAAATGTTCACAGGAATGCGCGGATTTTCTCATACACAGTCACGCATATGGCGCATTATGCACTCTATGGGCTTCTTTGGCCCACACATTGTATGTGCGCTTCCTTTAATGAGTTAGTGTATGTCAATTTTTTCCCAGATGTATAGTTTTTGCCTCTTGGAAATGCATTTTAGAGTTGTAGGTGAACTAATAGTTGTTTGGCACTACTGCATTTCTGTGACCATTTGCGTGCAATGTTGCAGACGAAATTTCAGTGATAACAGATGCCCCCTAAGGTGCGAGGTTAGGAACATACATATAACCGAAATACATCAATGTTTCTTCTACTGAGCGTATCGTTGTAATGAAGAGTGCTGATAAGAACTGCAAGAGCAATTATGTCGGAGGGAGAGGGGAAACCATGGGACCCAAATCTGTCTCTATGGAGAGAAAAGAAAATATGTATACAAATGAGGTAGGCATGCCCCATGCTCATGTCATGTTACTCAAAATGTAAGACAATAACCGAAGTTGTATGTTGATGTAGATAACTGAAGTGCCCTCCGGGGTGGTTTGATAATGACAGATGAAAATTCTGATGATGAACATACACTAGTACATATGACTAAATTTGCAACGGTTTTTCGTTGCTATTGCCACACTTATCCATCGCAATTTCCATGAAAGCCAAGACTTTTTTTCCTCACTATATCCACGAACCAGGTGTTCGTGGAAACAATGACGAAATTACCTCTCCACATGTCATCACAATGTAAAAAAAATTGTGGAATGTTGCGACGCAAAAGTGTGGAAATAGCGATGAAAATTTATGCCAAGACAAAAACTTATGATGCAGATGTTGTATGTGCGACACAAAACTGTGGAAAATTGCGACGAAAAAGCGTGGCAATAGCGATGAAAATTTATGCCAAGACAAAAACTTACGACGCAAATGTTGTATGTACGACGCAAAACCATGTAAAGTTGTGATGAAAAAGTGTGGCAATAGCGATGAAAATTTATGCCAAGAAAAAAACTTACGACACAGATGATGTATGTGTGATGCAAAATTGTGGCAAATTGCGACGAAAAAGCGTGGCAATAGCGACAAAAAATTATGCCAAGACCAAACTTACGACGTAGATGTTGTATGTGCGATGAAAAATTGTGACAAATTGTTATGAGCTTTCGTCTCTATTGCTACGATTGTTCAAAATAAAAATTGGCTTCCGATGAACTATCGTCGATATTGCGCAACATCCTTTAAGTTTTTAAAATAAAAAATACACGAGATATAGTATTACCATATTAAATTGTGATATGGTATACCTAACCATATTAAATTGTGATATGGTATACCATATTACAATGTAATATGGTAATGCCATATTACAATGTCTCTACTTTCTCAACAAGATGCAAAAAGTTCTTTTTAAAAACAACTTAGGATAGTGATTTGTCCTTAGTGGGATGGTGACCTTGGCATTCAACAAGATAGGAAGTAATTCATTGATGACAAGTGTAGCAAGTGTGCAGGTCCACAAGTGTAGCAGGTGAGTAGGTCCACAGGTGTAGCCAACATTTCTATTGAAAGACGGATGTTAGAGAAAATGTGTAGATCTTTTAGATTGAAAAAAATTATAGTATATATATATATATATCCCCTACAAATAATCAAGGAACTAATCAACCAAATATTGGAAGCATGTGTTATCATGAAGTTGGATTAGAAGTAAGGATACCAATATGACAATATACACAAAGAATAATTTGGAATATTACTTAAAAAAAAACACATGGATTGCATGCGTGAGTCATTATGCA
>SNQJ01S0026053.1:164881-176575 GCA_010110895.2 Picea sitchensis
TGTTGATAGGAGTGAGGCAATGCTCCTTTGCAGTTTGAAAAACATGTCAGCATCTCAGATGCGTGTGGAGGACAGACTAGTTGGGGTTAGCAATTGGTCGCCTTGGAAGGCGAGGATAGTCTTTGTCTTAGAGGACCTTGAACTATGGGACATAGTTGAGGTGCGTGTTCCTACTATTCCTGCTACTGCCCCCATCTTGTTGGAAGAGTTCAGGAAGAGGAACAACAAGTCAAAGAGGACCTTATGTGATACAGTGCGGGATCATATCATTCCCCACTCGACTGAGAAAGATTATGCATATGAGATGTGGGCATCTCTATGTAAGATTTACCAGAGCTCCAATGAGAACCATAAGATGGTTTTTCATGATCGACTCAGGGGCATTCACATGCTCAAGAATGAGTCAGTGAATTCATTCATTGGCCGCTACACCTAGATCAGAGACGAGCTTGGAGCCGTTGGAGAGGTGGTGAACCCCAAATCTATGGTGAGGAAAACTTTGAACAAATTTACCAAAGCTTGGGGTCCATACATTCGTGACATTGTTGCAGGGAGGTCGTGCCCACATGGGAGAGGATGTGGGATGACTTCGTTCAGGAGGAGACTAGACTTGCAGCAGAGGCCTCTGGACAACATCAACAACAACAACAGTCAGGTTAGGGTGATGAGGATCTTTCTCTTTGGACAAAGGGTAAGAAGAAGGTCGACCATGGAGGTCGATAGGGTCCCAAGTTTGGGGCCCCACCACAGAGGGGTGGAGGAGAGAGCAAAAATGGTCAGAAGAGAGATATGAGAAAAGTGAAGTACTTTGTTTGTAAGAAGATGGGGCACTATGATGGACAGTGTCCCAACAGGAAGAAGAAGAAGGGTGGTACCGCAACTACAACAGAGGAGGCATAGTTTCAGACTCAGTTCGAGAGAGAGTGTGCTTTCCTCATATGTTGCACTTCAATTGAGACGACACCTTGTATCTGGTATATTGATAGCGGGGATTCGAGCCATATGACTGGAGTCAGAGAGAATTTGAATGATTTTAGAGACACAGAGGTAAGGATGGAGATTTCTCTTGGAGATGACTCCTTGGTTAGAGTTGCTAGGATTTACATTGTTACCTTTTGAAGAGATAACATGCCACCTATTTCGTTAAGGGACGTTCTCTATGTCCCTGGGTTGAAGAAGCATTTGATTTTAGTTTCTACCCTCTAGGATAGAGATATTGAGGTGACGTTTAGGGGAACCGAGGTACTCACTTACCCTAAGGGGTCTTCGCTTGCCTCAGGACAAGTAATTGGAGTGAGGGATGACAAACTATTTAGATTTATTTTTCAACCTCTTCATGCATTGGTAGTGAGCAATGAAAACAATAAACAAACATGTGAGTTATGGCATCATAGAATGGCCCATCTACATCATGGAGCTCTCAGAGGAATGAGAGAGGTTGTGACCAGAGTGCCATAGATTAGTACAGAGCATCAGGATGTTTGCAGAGGGTGTGCGCTTGGTAATTTTACCAAGGCCTCATTCCCCAGTAGTGACACCAGGTCCATTGGGATACTGGATTTAATACACATGAATGTGTGTGGGCCCATGACTCATAAGTCCTTGAGTGGTTGTGAGTACTATCTCACATTCATTGATGACTACTCAAGGAAGACTTGGATCTATTTCATGAAGACCAAGAGTGAGGTCTTCAAACAATTCCAAGAGTTCAGAGCTCTTGTGGAGAACCAATATGGAAAGGGGATCAAACTCTTGCAGTTGGATAATGGGGGTGAGTGTTCCTCCAGACAGTTTGTAGACTTTTTTTCCCAACATGACATTATAAGACAGATGACCGTACCATACAACCCTAGTAGAATAGGGTTGCCGAGAGGCAGAATCAGGATATTACCGGTGCAGCGAGATCCATGCTACACGATCAAAATTTTCCTTTGTACCTGTGAGCAGAGGCGAGTGCTACTGCAGTTTACCTGCAGAACAGGAGCCCCCATAGGATATTGGGGAAGATGGCTCCTGAGGAGGCCTGCACTGGTAGGAGGCCCGATGTCAAGCACATCGAGATCTTTGGGTGCTTGACCTATTCTCATGTCTCCTCGGAGAGGAGGACAAAGCTAGACCCCACAACCCAACAGGGGATTCTTGTTTGACACTCAGAGGTGTCCAGAGCCTATCGTATCTACATTCCATCACTTAGGAGAGTGGTGGTGAGCAGAGATGTTAGATTTGAGGAGGATAGGGCTTTTTAGAGATCTCTTGAGTCTAGAGTTAGTGTTGAGGATGATGCAGAGGCACCGATTGATGCCTCAGAGGGAGCACAACCTCAAGTTTCTGGTACACCAGTATCAGGGGTGACAAGGTCACCATGCATAGCTTCAGGGTCATAGTCAGAGGGTGTTCAGTCAGAGGGGGAAGAGGCTTCATGTTCTCAGAGTGTTGAGAAGAGTCCAGAGGCAGTCACTCTTGGGAAGAGAGACCTTACTTCTCCATTGACCACTTCAGGGAAGAGGAAACCTAGATACTTTCGGGAGACCTTGAAGGAGGCTAGAGAGAACGTAGGGGAGCCCAAGAGCCAGATCAGAGAGAGTAGACCTCCAGTTAGATTTGGAGCATATTTGGCACTAGTGACGAGTATCACAGATACTGAGCCACAGACATTTGCGCAGGCAGTGGACCAACAGGTCTGAAGAGAGGCCATGGTAGAAGAGTATGACTCCATTGTCCACAACGATGTTTGGGAGGTGGTTCCGAGGCCAGTGGGGAAGTCAGTTGTGACTTCCAGGTGGTTGTACAAAACCAAGTATGCTACAAATGGTAGCATAGAGAAACATAAGGCTTATTTTGTGGCACAAGGCTTCTCTCATATAGAGGGAGTCGATTATGATGAGACATTCACACCAATTGTGAGATACACCTCGATCAGGAGCATTATTGCCATAATGACAGAGATGGGTTGGAGCATTCATCAGATGGATGTGAAGACCGCATTTCTGAATGGCTTTATAGATGAGGAGGTGTACATTGACCAACCACAGGGGTTTGAGGTGAGTGAGAGGGAGACTCATGTGTGTCTTTTGAGAAAGGCACTTTATGGTCTAAAGCAAGCTCCCTGAGCTTGGTATTCACGTATTGACACATACTTGCTTTAGATGGGCTTCAAGAAGAGCAATGTTGATCCTAACCTCTATTACATCATTAGAGGTGAGGACATGCTCATTCTCATTCTGTATGTGGATGACTTGTTCATCACAGGAGCCGAGGATCTCATAGTTGAGTGCAAGCGAGGACTTGCATCGGAGTTTGAGATGAGTGATATTGGATTGATGCACTATTTTCTTGGTATGGAGGTATGGCAGGAGGAGGGAGATATATTTCTCGGGCAGGGGAAGTATGTTGCAGATATTCTGAGTAGATTTCAGATGGAGGACTGTAGACCTATGTCGACACCCATGGTTACCAACTAGAAGAAGCTTAGTGCTTCAGATTCCTAATTGGTAGATGCTACAGTTTGTAGACAGTTGATCGGTTCACTCATGTATCTGGTTAACACCAGAGTAGATATCTATTTTTCCGTGAACACTCTCAGCCATCATATGGTAGAGCCGAGGAGTATTCACATGATTGGGGAAAAACACGTGTTGAGGTACATTGGCGGGACAACTGATTTTGGCCTAGACTATATCAGAGGTGATGGGGTCAGTTTGGTTGGCTACATTGACTTAGATTGGGAAGGATGTGATACTGACATGAAAAGCACCTCAGGGTGTTTCTTTGGTTTGGGGTCAGAACTTGTTTCCTGGTTCAGCCGGAAGCATAAGTCAATTTATTTGAGTTCGGTCGAGGCAGAGTACATGGCGGCCAGTCAGTCCAGTTGCGAGGCCACTTGGTTTCGTAAGATGCTGGTAGGATTATTTGGTCAGGAGATGCCACCGACTGTCATACACTATGATAATCAGAGTTGTATCAAACTCTCTGAGAATCCAGTTTTCCATGACCGGTTGAAGCACATTGAGATCAGGTATCACTTCATCCGTGATTGGGTTCTGAGAGGTGCAATGCAGTTACAATATATATCAATTGACGAGCAGATTGCAGACATCCTCACCAAGGCCCTGCTAAGGGGCAAACATGTCTACTTCAGAGACAAGATGGGCTTGTTGAGAAACACCTTCCTCGGTAAGAGGGAGTGTTGAGATAATGTACCTTGGGAGGTGTTCCCCATGTGTTTGTGATCTCCTAAACACATGTGGGAAGTACTATGTACTTTGTGCCTTGTACTTTATGTCCAATTTCTTTTTGACTTAGGAGATTTAAGTCAAATGTGAAATTTGGTCATTTATGCCTAAATTGACTATTAATTCACTTTGTCGGTGAATTAGGAGACATAAAGTGAACTTAGGGAACTTAACCCAAAGTGGGTTTTTGATGGAGATTCTTTTGGAGAGATCTCAACCTTTGATTAGATGGGAGATGGGATGATCTCAACCATTGATCATTTAGGTTTCCTTATGGAGGTTCGAGAGGGGCGCAAAGGGCAAGGAGGAGCTCAGTCCTTCATTTGCTCACTTGGAGAGTTTGAGAGAGAGCATAGAGATGAGGTTTTTTGCATTGGATGAGGCTAGCTTGGGCGCTCCCTTCTATGGAGATAACCAACAGGCTTAGGGTCTTGCTTATTTATTGAGGAGCTTCTAGTGTTGAGGAGGGCACACTTGGTGAGGAGGGTGCATCAACAGTGGGGAGGTCTTAGAGAGCTCAGATTGCAGTGAGATATGTTTTGGAGGGAGGCTACACTTCAGAATCGGAGTACTGTGGAGGGGTTTTTTGTTCAGAGCTTCCAGTTGGCATCTAGCTTCATTTCAGTGGCCTTGGTAGCATTTCTGGGGGGCGCACCATCCTAGGGTGCTCTTGCTACATTTGGACTTGTATTTCATCTTGAATCAAGATGCTATTGTATTAGGTTCATCTATATTTTGTACTTGTTGTATTCCACCATCTTTTCTCCTCATATATACACATATATTCCAAACTGGTTTTCCCCGGGGGTGTTTTATCCAGGGTCATGTTGACCAAAAATACCTGTGTTAAATTTCATGTGTGTTAGAGTGTATAACTACTGTATTTTCAGCTGTAAAGATCTCTAGGTGAGTTACATTTATTTTAGTATGCACGTGCTAACCCTTGGTGACTAAATCTGCATGCTAGAGCACCTAAAATTGTGAATGTAACCGTAACAAATAAGCAAGAAGTTCCTGAACTTTTGGCTGTCCTAAAAGAATAACAAAACCTTTATTGACACTTGAAACTTAGAGCCAACTTGAGGTCAAAGACAAACCTAGTTGGCAGCTTGATAGGACCTGAAAAATCTTGAAAGAATACGGCCCACCCATCCAAATCATGGGTACCATTGCAAAGGAGTAAATCGTAGGTAAATCCAGTTAAAGGAAATAAATAAATCAGTGATAAACACATTAGATAGGAATGTTGTCAAATAAGATTCCATACTTCTTTGTCGCATCATAAGAACGGTTGCAACGCCCAACAAGGAAAGTTGCCAAATAAAATATTATTAAAAATTACCGATTTAAAATTTTCCTGTGCTAGTAGGTCGCCACTCAGGAAGATAATTTTCTATCAAACAACACAAATCCATGAACATAATTATCCATAGAAATTGAATTCGTCCATAATCGTGCAGGCAAACAATTGGGTACTGTCTCAACACAAATCTTAATAGCATATCGGGTTTTGTATCAGCCACATTCATTGAAGGGGTTACAACATATCCTTTCATAGGTGAAGAATCGCGACTCATATTGTCAACAACCATTAGATCAAAGGATTTTTTTAACCTATCATAATCATGGAATCAAACTGGGTATTCATGGGACAAGTAACAGTTATGACAGGTAATGGTTAGGCATCCTTGTTTGCAATGCAACATTTTTCCAAGCCCTTTATTTTCCATTAATTGATTATGGTCCAAAACATTGAGTGCTATGTGCAATGGAAAGTAAGGAGCACAATAATGCCACTTGGAGCTAAGAACACATTGAGTGCCATGTGTAAGGTGTTATCGCACAATCTATACTTGTCCAAAGCCTAAAGGCAAGTAGGCCTAGATTGACGTAACACAGAGGTAGTCCTATCACTGTCACCCCAATAGGATACCTCTTTCTATTTAGGAGGAAAAGAAACTCACTCTAAGGGAGATGTCCCAAGACTTAGTTGGTTGATGAAGGGTAAGACCAGATAAAACCCACCCCTCTCTCTAGGTCACTCAAGGAAAGAAATCACTTGGTAAAGTTTAAAGGGGCAAAGGAAAAGGAAATGAATGGTACTTGCCCTTTACCAATGAAACAACAAATGTTAGCAGTAAGCAATGATATCAATGTTTCAAATCAGTGACTTCAAGATATAAATATGCTACAAACACTAAAAGATGAAATGTATAGAAGCAACAAATATGTCCAGAAATTGCAAGCTATGATGACAAAAAATGATATAAAAACTTTGCAATTTTGATTGTACTTTGTCACTCACAATTTCAAAATTTAGAACAAGTCGACAAGTAACTTGAATAGGCTGTCAAAACACTTGTAACAACAGTAAAATAATAATGATGACAGCAGCAAAACCACTTCAGAAAAGTACTTAGTTTAGGAAATTAGACAAACACTTCAGTATATATTGATAGTAAGTTGTCTAATACAAATGCTGGGTGGTTTTATGGACAATTTAAGGGTGTTAAGGGTCTGCAATGATGGCTGTAACAGTAGTTACAAAAACAACATCAACCTAAAACAACTTCAGAATTTTGCACTTAGAACAATAGCAAAAGAAAGACTAGAGCCTTGGGATGATAGCACCTAGGCTAGTGCAAATTTCTGGGTTATTTTTAGAGGTTAGTTTGCTGACTAGGGCTGCTAAATAAAGGCTGTACCAGCAGCTATAACAGTAGCAGTATGCCTGTTAGTGTTAGTAAGAGTTTTCAAGAAGATAGTTTGAAAGTTTGTTTGATCTCATTCATCCACAAGAGTATAGAAATCAGTGCCTTTTAGGGGCTTATGGAGTCAATAATAGTAAGAATATCACTTGGGAAATAAAATAATGATAATGCTTAGCTAAGGGAAGAAGTAAATGCAAGAGGTGTTGGCACTTCAAGGCCTCAAGCATTTGACCCTTTAAGGGAGGTTTTGCTAGAGAGTAGGCACTTCTAGTCCCTAGTGTATCTTCCTTCCTTAGCTTTTTTGAAAGACAATTTAATTGGTGACAAGAATGAGATTACAAGAGAGCTATCACTTTAGGGCTCTAATAATCACTCCCAAGAAAATGTATAATTCGAAATATCAAGTTAGTAGAAGAGTTATAGGGAAAAATAAGCATTTGTTGTTTCTCCCCTAGGGTTTAAACAAACAATTTTATTATCTTAGACATGAAACAATTAAATTTTACCACAAACATTGATAGCATGAATAAAAATGCAGATTTTCTACTTACTTCACCAATAATAATCAAGTCAAACCCTAGTTGAAGACCATTCCACCATGAAAAATGCCAAAATACACCACCATAAAGCTCTCCCAAGAGATGCGCACTAGTTATTTCAGCCAATAACCCTTAAAGAGGGTGAAAATTTCAGACCACCACTTGTGTGTGATGAGTTATGCTGAAAATGAATGTCACTTTATGTTTATTTATAACTTTGACCTTTAATTATTTTAGATCAAAATATTAGGGCCGACCTGGCCAGTTTACTGCAAAATTACATTTTTACCAAAATAAATTCAATTTGCATCTAAATAGGCCTCCAAAGGTGACGCCATGCCCTCCTAGGGTGACGTTCGACTTCAAGTGTGGGACGCGGGGCAAAGGAGATGAAATGTTGGGCCTCCAAAGGCCTAAAATTTTCCCACACGTGCCAATAGCTTCATGAATGCTTCCAAGGTGACAACCCCAACTGACAAGTGATGTCTAGGGCTGCAGAGGTGATGTCCAAGGCCTCCCAATGCCAATGCTCAAGTGGGAGGAGCATGAGACCTTAGGTCTAGGTCTTCCATTGTGCCTCTAAAGGCAACGTCCTTCCTTCATCTGGTGCAAGTCTTTAGTCTCTTCTTACCCTTGGGTGGTGTTTCAACATCCATCTGTGCGCTTTGAGCCCCCATGAAGGTCAGAGCTAATCATTCCCTCATGTGTACTTGTCCACCGTGCAAGGTCCTATAGAAACAACAAGTATACCCTCGAAGGGTTCATAAGTCACAAGGATCATAACATCTAAATCATATCCAATAATTAAATTACCCAAACATGTGCATCAAACCCCCCTAACCCCAAACAAATGCTCAAACATGTTATGCAATTTGACAAGTTAGGTTTGGAGAGGGTCTTAGGGTGTCCTATTGGGCTAACACGTCTTAAGTTTTGGATGTTTCCCGGGTGGAGCCTAGTCCAAGTCATGTAAGTGTATGAGGTGGCATGGGGTAAATATTTGGGCATGGGGTGCATGTGATAACAGGGATGTTAAAATTAATGCAGTTGTAAGAGCCATTCTCTGGGAGGATGGCAAAGACCCTAGTTGTAATCTAGGGCCCCCAGTACACTCCTGGGGTTCTTGGTTTAGGGCCAAGCAATTAAAGCCATGGAAAAAGACCCTAGTTGGGCCCCCAATGTATTGTTGGGGTTCTTGGTCACGGACCAAGTAGTTTGATGGTATAAGTCCCTAGATGTGCTGGACTGTAAGACCATGACCAAACCTATGATTTCTAACCTGAAGAAGTTACATGATCAAGCTACAGGTTCAGATCTAGAATTCCCTACAGTATATCATAAGATTACCGGGTCCTTGATGTATCTAGTACACACTAGACCAGGCATTTGTTATGCAGCAAATGCCCTCGGTCATTTTATGTGTAATCTAAAACACATTCATATGATTGCTGCTAAACATATTCTCAGATATGTCCGGGTGACTATAGCTTATGGACTCATATTATGGCTATACAAATTCAGATTGAATGGGCAGTACAGTGGACCAGAAGAGCACTTTCAGCTACAGGTTCAGTTATGATCTCTTGGTCCAGCAGGAAGCAGGGCTCCATATCCCAAAGCACTATAGAGGAAGAATACATTGCTACAAGTGATGCTAGTAGAGAAGCAGTGTGGCTCAGAAAGCTACTCTCATATTTGTTCAGTGTTGAGCTGGAACACACAGTAATTCACTGTGATAACCAGAGTTTTATAAATCTCTTTGAGAATCCTGTGTTTCATGACAAATTGAAACACATTGAAATGAGATATCACTATGTTCGGGACATGGTGCAGAAGAACATTCTCAGTATTCGGTATGTTCCGATGGCAGAACAAACTGTAGATATTTTGACCAAGCCCATGTCATTGACAAAGTTTGTATACTTCTGAGACAAGCTTGGTTTTGTTGAGAATGCCTTTCTTGCGGAGAGGGAGTGTTAAAATTAATGTAGCTGCAAGAGCCATTCTCCGGGAGGATGGGAAAGACCCTAGTTGTGATCTAGGGCCCCCAATACACTCCTGGGGTTCTTGGTTTGGGACCAAGCATTTAGAGCCATGGAAAAAGACCCTAGTTGGGCCCCCAATGTATTGCTGGGGTCCTTGGTCAAGGACCAAGCAGTTTGATGGTATAAGTCCCTAGATGTGCTCAAGGGACCTTGGACGTGTTCCAGGGAATCCTTGCTCAATGCTTGGATTGATCCTTGGTTGTGTACCTCGATGGATAAGACCCTAGTTGTGATCTAGGTCCCCCAAATGTGTTCTGGGCAAGGTTGTTGGGAGCAGGGAGCGGGAGAGGGAAGCGCAGATTTTCAAAAATCTCCGGGAGCGGGAGTGTTTTTTATATAATACATAAAATATATATATTTTGATGCATATATATATATATATATATATATAAAACATGCAGAATGTTGAATCAATTGCAAAAAACATGAAAATATAGATATAATATCATTTAACTAATTGATTAGTGATGATCATTAAAGCATCAACCATTTAGTACACATATAACATCAATCATAAGCATTTGTCATCAATAGATTGTAAAACAGTAAAAGCTAACATCAACCACGAAATGAAATAGTCTAGTGACTAGTCTTTAGACTCTAGAGTTTAGAGCATCAATGATTATATTCATTACCAAAGAGTTGTAACTTGTAAGATTCATAATTTCAGTCAATAGTTCAAAGTTCAAAGTTCAAAGTTCAAAATTCAAATTTCAAACTTCAAAGGTAAATTGTCATATGATGTTCTTAAGTTCATAAGTTCATAAGTTCATTGTTTACAGAATAAGCCATAATAAAGAGTCAAGACTCAAGACTCAAGACAAAGTACTAATTTTTAGAGACTATTCTAAACATGAAGCAACAAAAAGAGATCTAGTATATAGTAGCAACTTAGCAAGTACTAAGTACTATGCTCTAAGTTTTCCTCTTACCACAAGAAACTTCTAGTTTCTTCTCCCATGATCTTTGAATAAGAGAAGGAATATGTGGAAGTGATCATGGAACACAACCAACAGTTGAATGGCCCCCACGTGACA
Organism: Picea sitchensis; assembly: GCA_010110895.2. Lineage (NCBI taxonomy): Eukaryota > Viridiplantae > Streptophyta > Pinopsida > Pinales > Pinaceae > Picea > Picea sitchensis. Next base: position 175,446 of record SNQJ01S0026053.1, read on the forward strand.
ATGGAAGTTGTGCAGATAAATGCAAAACTGATGAATCTGGAACCCTTGTAGTGGATGGGGGTGGCATGTTTCCTCCAGGAATATGATCGCCATCATGATCACTCAAAAGTTCCTCTTCCAAGTGCTCTAAAACAATGGTTCCATCCTATAAATTAGTCTCCTTTGGATTGTTATCCCAAGTCATATCTCTTTTACAAAAAACATTCCCCTCTGCATCACAGTAATGCGACAACAACCTCAAGTTGTAATGCACATAAGTGAAGCTTTCTGCCTGGTCTGCATTCAAGTTGTTTCTCTTTACACTATGGATGAAACTATAGGTCCTCCAACACCTCTTTGCAGAAGAGGTGTTAACAACCTAAGAAAGCACCTTCACTGCCAATTTATGCAAAGTTTTGGCAGGGGAGCCATACATGTTCCACCATTCAATAGCGCCCAACCTGTCTCGATCTTTCGTTGCATGCAAGTTACCAAAGACTCCATGCTCACTGATGCATTTTCTCAATTCGCATTGTACTTGAGAACACTCCTCTTCATCAGGTACCGACTTGTCCAATGCAAGCATATATCCATTTTGTACCTCTGGATTTGTGTGTGGTTTTCTCCTTTCCCCACCCCCGGGTACTGGTTGGGCAAACCAAGATGAAGGATAATATTTTGGGGTAAGGACATATGCCAGGGCATGGAGTGGAACATTCAAATTATCCCACCTTTTGACCACAGTTTTATGGATATGATCATACAAGATCGCATCCTCTAATGTCCCCACTTTGGGACATCATCACAGTGCAGAGATTTATGATGACCATAGTAGCCAGATGGGTGTTATAGTGAGTATAGGGGTTATTGAGCAGCATTATGGGTTTCGTATTGCATTGCTCATCATATTCCATCATTATGAGCCATTTCGCATAGGTTGGCTTTGGTTCCGTGGCATTCCGACGATTTCCATGATTTTGACTATTTTGAGCTATAAGTCAATGAAATTCACTAAAGAGGTCATTTTGGGCACATTACTTGGAGGAACCTCTCAGTGTTATAGCTCATTGGAATCGGGAGGAGCAACACTACAGGATGGGATGGCTAGAAGTGACTTTCAGTGGCCAGGGAAGCCACAAGGAGAGATAAGG